>JACEIK010002089.1:186332-204877 GCA_018107945.1 Datura stramonium | reverse complement strand
ATGATTAAAAATATTAAAGCGTGAGGCAAATAATATCTAAATATATGTCTTTTTGACCGAACATCAGGTGTCACCTCAAGACAAAGAGCACCTGATCGAGACAATTTAAATTTATGTCACAGATATGGAAGTCCTAATCATTTCATAAGAGAGTCCTAGAAAAAAAGATGACTGGAGAAGGAATGATCTTGACAAAGAAAGAGGGGACCGGGTCCTTGGAACAAGATGTGTACTTAGCTGGTAGACCTACTAGTGAGGAAAGTATTGAAAACTATAGAAAACTCCTTCGATGATGATGAGGATGATGAAGATGAAACCAACAACAATACTTACTGCTGAAATAAGAAAAATTAGAGAACATACATCCCAGAATTGATGGCTAACACTAATTTAGATCTTGAAGAGGACATTGGCGAGTTTAATTTCTTTAGTTCAAAATGGAGATGCACATTTATTCTAGGGACAAACTGGAGCATGTGATTCACATTGTCCTTGATGCCTTCTAAGAGATTCATATTGATAGGGATAAATTAATAAAATAATACATTGACCTTCAATTGGATCACAAGAATCTAGAGAGTGAAGTTGATATTCTCAAGAATCAGGTTCTTACGTTGCGAAATAAGATGGTTGGGATGGATATTGAGAAGTTTCTATCTACACCTAATAAAAGAAGGATCATGTTAATGACACTAAAGAAGAAATGAAAATATGATAACGGATGAAAAGGCTGACCTTTGTGATGAATTTGAAAGATCAAGGTGCTTCAAGAAGAATTGAAGAGGGACGAGAATGAGCTAAGAAGAGCATGACAATTAACCAGGTTATTAAAGATTGTAACATTATTGCATGAAACTCATAGTAATGAGAGAAAAGGGTCGACTGATTAGTCGATAGAGTATATAAAATCTTTGATCATATCTAATCAAATTTTGTAATATAAAAAATGTCTGTCCACAAGGATTGATTAGAATAATCTTGAAAATAAATTTTGTCAAATTACTAATTAGAAGAAGAGAAAATGAATGTAGTAGTAAAATAATTACTTGCAATTTACAAATAGAGGTTAGATAATATATATTACTTTTGTTTTAAAAATTATAACGACCCTTATGGTCATTTTGAATTTTATGGTTGTTCTTTTGATTTTATTTGCACTGGATTGTCTAAGAGTATGTTGTATAGGTTGTTTTGTCTTGTTAGAAGGATCATTGTGTTGAAAGATGATGATCCAAAAATTAAATGAGAAGTTCTTTATGACAAAAAATATTTGGGTGATTTAGGAGTGAGTGGACCTGTTTGAATTTGCATGGTTTGATGCATAATTTTTATGGGGTGTATATGAGTTTGTTCGAGGAGGAACAAATATTTAAGTATGGGGTGATGATGTTAGGTGTATTTACACATCTAGTAACCATATATTTTCCCCATTTATGTCTTTTTTTAAGAGAAAAGAAGCTTAATACACCTAACTATGCTTAATTGATGCGTCATCGAACTAATGAAAGTGCTTTGTCTATTTTGCAGGNCAAAAAAAAAAAACATGACTAAGTATGAAGGAATATGGTGTTCCACGCGAAGAACAACCCAAAAGAAGCTTATTCTTTGATTTGGAGCTTGATAGGCGAGCATAGGAGAATAAAGAAGAGGAAGATTAGCAAAGTGTAGGATCTTCCAGAAGTCTCACAAAGGTAAGCTTAAAGAAAGATCTCATATCACTCTGGATCGAGCCCCGCGAGCCCCAACATGTGAATACTTGAAATATTTCTAAGTGTGAAGATCAAGTGAAGGCCTCATGGAGCAATGCTGAAAGAGAGCCCAGACCTCACTTTGGAGCATGCCCCATGAGAAGGCTGCACAAATAAAAGGCAAAATTTCTAAGCATGGATTCAAAGTAAGGCCTCATGGAGCAAAACCAATCCTGAGGTCCATTCTCGCTTTGACGCTCACTTTGTGAACATGAGATGAATTCTAAATTTTAGAAATAAGAGCTCACCCAATTTTGGATGGGTATTTGGATGGGTTTTCACTCACATAAAAGGCCCATTTAGTCATATTTTGGAGATATCAGATATTTTAAAAGAGAAAAAACAAGAGTGGTGTTGCTCTACTAGAGTTATTTCTCTTTCTCATTTTCTTTTTTGATAATTGAACTAAGAATGAATGTTTATAGTTGTAATTTGAATATGAGTGGCTAAACGCCCTTATTCTGGGACTATGACTGAAGCATGATTGTTTTATGAATGAACTTGAGTAATATAATTCTCTTTATCAATTTAGTTTAATTAATTTTATATTCATTATTTTGTTGATTTGCAACCAATAGGGTACATCCTTAGTATTTGCTATCATACCTCATATCTGGGGAGGCATGGGCAGCCCAGTGCCTTACTTGATTGAGCAAACCTTGTAGTAATCTAAACACAGCAGTTAGAGCTCGACACCCCAAGAATGTAAACCAATTGATAATCAACAATAATGATCAAAATAAGGCTCAGTGACCAACATTATATATGAATGGCTGACAAGGCCGCACCTGTACAAAATCTCTATATATGTCACAACTCAAATGACCGTGATTGGCACCCACACCAATTCTCCAGTAGGTGAACCAACGAATCCCGATACTACACTCGTAATCAAAACATTCCTGAAAAAGAAATCAAATATTGTGAAAAGAACAATCTCAAATCATTATACTGCGCATATTAAAAACAAATAAATAATTTTTCAGAACCTAATTGTCATTGCATCAAATGTCTATTTTATTACAAGATAAGGAACAAAAATAAAAAATGAAAAAATATTTGAGTGTCTAAAAGAAGGACATCTGCAAGAAAGGAGTAATCTGTGTCCTCATCTGCTCACCTTCTTGATTTGCAAAAGCTGCTGGCTCACAAGTGAGGACGCAAAGAACTGCCGGGCTCAAACTCTGCACTTAGAAAAGAATGCACGGGTAGGATCAGTAAATGACACAGTACTGGTAGGCATCATCATCCGACCTCACATAATAACAGATAACTACAACAATAGAGATATAAAAGGGGTCCTCGACCTTAAGTAGAATTACAAGCTATTTTAGGAACACTAGTTCTACTTAGGAATCAGCTGGTATTCTCACTGGATTAGGCCTCTTTTTGCAGTAGTCACTCTTCTGCTGCAATGAAAATGATCCCGCTACAACGGTATTTCTTAGGAAGTAGCTCGACAGGCTGCTCCGTTATTAGCTCATCAAACACATAGTTTAATAAAATCAACAATGAAATTTCACATAACACCATGAATCCATCAACGACCATAATAACAACAATCACAATAGCTAATAAGAATTACAAATCCTCAGTTATTCTCAACGACAACTACTCAACAACCGCACATAGTGACAGTTTCGCACTTAGCATTAACGCCACATTCATTGTTATCGATTTGCATCATATCCATAATAAGTTAGCACATCCTCGTAATACGTTTCACATCCACCTCATGAACATAAATGAAATCACAAATAATAAATGAATTACACAACCAAGGGTAACATAGGTGTAATACCCCGAGAAGGGCTAAGAATAGACCCGGGAGTGGAATTTTAAAAGTGCAGAAAACTGTCAAAAATATCACAGGATGGGCGACTCAAAGACTCGCGGTTGGATACCACGAGTCTTCGGAAGCAGTTGTTGTATGAGGGTTTAGGGAAACAGTGGTGACAACAGACGGTGAAATGACTAATTGTCAGGAACAACGAGTCATTGTTAGCGGTCGTAGGAAGGGCTGAACTTAAGCTGATGGGAAACAACGGGGCATCCCACGATTCGTGGTGAGAAGAGACGGCCCATTGTTTCAAGTCGTTGTTTGTAGGTTAAGAATTCCAGTGCATCCAACAGATTGAGAGCACGACTTGTTGGAAGCCACCACGATTCGTGGTGAGGCCCGTGGTAAGGGAAGTTAGATTGATCAAGGGGTTGACGACGGTCGATCCAACGACCCGTTGATTGAAGCAACGACTCGTCCTGACAAGTCGTCGGAAGAACCTGAGGTTGTCGTGAGGCAGTGGACCCAACGACTCGATACCACGAGTCTTGGTATCATGCAACGACCAATTGAATCGGTCGTTGGTCCGTCCAGAGCAGTTTTTCAGGAAAATTTTATCGAGGGCATTTTCAAATTTTCCAAGCTTTGAGACCCTAAACTACGTCATTTTGTATATTTTACGAGTGTGGTAAGATGGGTTAAGTCCCTAACGCATACCCATTCCCATGCAACAGCTTTAGAGAGGTTTTAGGGAGACTCAAGGTCTTCTTCCCCAATTTGTTTATGGGTATTCAAGGGAGAGTAAAATCAGTCTATACCAGGTATGTAGGGTTTTAGAATGAGTGAAATCCTTTCACACCCATGCCTAATTTTCGATTAAATCATGAATTCTCCTATTCAAGTTCTATGGGATTTTATTCAAATGCATGAAAATGTGATTTCTCTTTATGGGTATGGTTTAATTGAGTTTTAATTTATTGAATTATGAATGATGGGAAAGTTTTATATTATTTTCTTTAAAAATCGCGTTTCAATCTTTTTAAATCTAAAATGCCCATTTGATGAAGGTTTATGAAAGTTATGATTTATGATGAATATTCAATAATTTGAGGTTATTGATGATGGAAGAGCATGATTTCAAGTTACCCATGTTTATGAGCATATTTTGAAAGAATTGAGTTTTGTTAAAATATTGGGCAATGCCCACATGTTGAAAAATGAGTTACGATCTATGAAACAAATTACATGATTTATCGATTTATGATGTTGGTCGATGAAAAGGAAATTTGATTCTTGGCTAAGCATGTTTTAAAGGGGATCAATGATGATAAATGTTATATCTTAGCCAATGAATTTTAATGCATAATGTTAATGATTTACGTATGAGCCTATATGCATGTTTTTGGGAGCCGCATCTAGCACCGAGCAGCCCCACGTTGAAAGTACTACACCGGTGTCTTATAACCACATGCCACCGTGGGTTTCTAATGATATGTTGTATTGATAATGATCTCCTCAAATGTGATATCACGCCTAATGCACGACCCTCGTCTGACAAGCCAGGGTCGGCTCTGCCCACTTGAGTGAGATGGTTGGGGCATCATGAAAGGCTCTACCATGATGGTATCAGTTATGATGAGTCCTCCCATTGTTCCACATGTTTTATGCATTGTTATACTTATGTTATTGTCTCAAGTTATGTTTTGATAAAGTTTGCATATGATTATACTAATGAATGATTTATGAACGATTTGAAAGTCTTGAGCCTTATGTTTACTTATGAAGTTTATGATACAAGCATGACGTCCTCCTCCTATGTTTATTTATGAGTTTATTTTACTTTTAAATGTCCGTTTTACTTACCTTGAATACTCAGTACATTTCACATACTGACCGCATACTTTCCATGTTGTATCATTTCATGATACAGGGTCCGGATCTCAAGCTCATCCTCATCCTTAGTTCATCTCAGTTCTCGCTCTCAGCTATTAGTGAGTCCTCATGTTTCGAGGTCCGTTTGGCAGACTTTCATGTTATTTATGTTTCAGTATTAATCGGGTTAATTGGGGATGTTGTCCCATCAACCCTCTTACGTAGTAGAGGCTTTCAGATAGGATGTAGAACTCAGCTTATGTATATGCCTAGTACTTCCGGTTGTTACTCTATGCTTACGTTCCCGTTATGTTTTATGCTAAGCATTCCGCTTTATTAAAATGAGATTAGATGTATGCATGTGCCATGGGTAGACTTGGGGTCTCTCAGGGTCCCTTTTCTTGTGTCTACGATCCGGGTGTATGTTTGGATCGTGACAACGGGGACACGCCTCCACCATCTCCCCTTAACACTCAACCACAAGAATCATGTACACACATGCTAGTGGGTCTAATTTATTCCTAAGCATTCATGACCTGCAGGGACACTAAAAGTCCATGTATTGTGCCGGCGTGGCACCCATATGCTCATATGCTCGTCCAGATGCTCTCGTCGGACACAAGCCACTCAAATATTTGTATTTACTCACCTGGATACTCCCCTTGGGTACAAACCACTCAAATATTAAGATATTAAAATATTTTCATTCATCATCCTCATAAAATATGCCAAGTGCATCATTGCATCATACAAAAAGACACAATTTACTTCTGAAATAATGCATCATCAATTAATCATCCTCTTGTAATGGAGTATGATCACTTTATTAACCATACATCACAGGTAGTTACATTAACATACATACACCATTATTTAACGTCACAATTCAATATCACATCTTAGTCACATTCTAAAGGTAGATTAACAACAATAGATTCACATAACACATAAACGTCCGAAGACTAATTATATATCAACATTGTACACTATATATGCCATTATATAGGTCTATCCCTATAAACCGTAACCTACCTTAGTCCAGAGATAACAATTCAATTACTCCGCGGGGGCCTTTCCTTTTCTGAATGCTTCGGAATGTGCAAAATCTACAACACAAGAGTAATTCATTAATTACCCTTTAATTTAGAGACTAATAGATTAAACCCTCCAATTTGGGGTGTTTTTCGAAAGTAAAACCCAAATTCTTATAGGTTCTAGGACTATTATTCCTGTGTACTCCTCATTTCCATCATGCATTTCTAAGGGAATGATAAACATAATACAACATCACCAAAATCACCCCACGATTCCAGCCCTAGTTGAATAACCTAGGGTTTTTCCTCTACAAACTTCCACTATTAAAGGCCTACAAGGATTCTAGGATCAAGATCACTTACTTTAGAGATAGAGAATCGAAAATCTTACCTTGAGTGAAGGAGTTACTGCTCTAGAAGGTTTTTTTGTCCTCTAGACCTCCTGATCATGTTTTGGGAAATAATAGGGTGGAAACCCCATAATTTCCACTTAAACCCAGTTTTTGATTTCTGTCATTTGCTGAATTAGTTACCTTTCCACTACAGCGGTCATAGGGCCGCTGAGGCGGTCCAGGCGGTTACTCCTCAATCTCCACCATGGTGGGACTCCGACTGCTACCACGGTTTTGCTGCAGTGGAAATTCCACCGCTGTAGTGGTCTCCTGGACCAGTAGTTACCCCAAAAAGCACAATTCTAGACTTAGTTTATTTCACAACCTCCCTATCACATCCGTAGCCAGATTTTTGTGTTCTACGCCCTTAACCATCCCGTAATGATGTCCAAGTCATTACGTCAGATACCAATTAAAATACCGTTCATCCTGGAACGGTCTATACAAAAGTAAGAAGGATATGTAACAGATTGTATGAACAACTAGGGGTACTTGAACCGCATATTAGCCTCAGTCTCCTAAGTGGCTTCTCCCACCGAACGGTTCTTCCACTAGACTTTTAATGTCGAAATCTTATTGGACCTCAGCTTCCGAACCTCTCTAACGAATATTTCTACAGGTTCCTCCTCATATGACATATTCTCATCCAGTAGCACAGAGTCCCACTTGATGATATATGTTCAATCCCTATGGTACTTTTTCATCACGGACACATGAAATGTCTAATGCACTCCAGAAAAACCCGGCGGCAATTCCATCTTATAAGCCACTTCCCCTACACATCGAAGTATTTCAAATGGCCCAATATACCTCAGGATGAGCTTGCCCCACTTTCCAAACCTCATCACCCCTTTCATGGGGGACACTTGAGTAGTACTTGCTCCTCTTCCATGAACTCCATGTCCCTAATTTTCTTGTCTGCGTATTTCTTCTTCCTACTCTGAGAAACCACCAGAAGGTCCTGAACGATTCGAACCTTTTCTAAGGAATCCGTTAACAAATCCGTCCCCCAAGGTCTCACCTCAAGGGCATCAAACCATCCAATTGGAGATCTGCACTTTCTCCCATACAAGGCTTTAAAAGGTTTCATACGAATTCTTGAGTAGTAGCTATTATTATAGGCGAACTCTGCCAAGAGTAAGAACTTGTCCTAGTGACCCCCAAAGTCTATCATGCATGCTAGAGCATGTCTTCCAACACTTGAATAGTGCGCTCTGATTGCCCGTCTGTCTGAGGATGGAAGGATGTGCTCAAGTCCAAACTTGTACCCAACTCGGCCTGCAAAGTCTTCCAAAAATGGGAAGTGAACTGAGTGCCCCTGTCCGATACAATGGAAACAAGCACCCCATATAACTGAATAACCTCCTTCACAACATCTTTGCTAGTTTCTCCTCGTTGTAAATCACCTGGACCAACAAGAAATTTGCAGACTTGGTCAACCTATCCACTATGACCCAAATTGAATCAAACTTTCCCAAAGTCTTGGGAAGACCAACCACAAAGTCCATAGCTATTCTCTCCCATTTCCACTCGGGGATAGGCATTCGCGGAAGAACTTCTCCAGGCTTTTGGTGCCTGTACTTCACCTATTGTTAATTTAAACACTGAGCCACGTAGTCCATAATGTCTCACTTAATCCGACCCTACTAATAATGTTGTTTTAAATCGTGGTACATCTTCGTGACTCTGGGGTGAATGGAGTACCTCGAGTTGTGAGCTTCTTCCAAGAGAGTTTTAATTAGGTCACCAACTCGGGGAATGCACACCCACCCCTTTATTCTTAAAACCCCTTGATCATCTAACACTGCTTCCTTGGCCTCTCCCCGCAGGACTTTATCTCTAATTTTACCCAGCTTTTCATCTTCAAACTGTCTGGTATTGATTTCCTCCAACAGCAAGGAGTTAGACTCCAAGTTGGCTAACACTCCATTTCAGTCAGCGACAATCTTACTAAGCTATTCGCGAAAGTCTAGACTTCCCTGGCCATTGACCATTGAGTAGCCTCCAAGCAAGCCAGGCTACCCATGCTCACCGTCTTTCTGCTCAACACGTCTGCTACCATATTATCCTTTCCTGGGTGATATAAGATGGTGATGTCATAATCCTTAAGAAACTCTAGCTATCTCCTCTTCCTCAAATTGAGATCCTTCTAGGAGAATACTTACTGTAAGTTGCGATGATCTGTAAACACCTTACATCGAGCTCCATACAGATAGTTCCTCCAAATTTGCATTGCGAACACCACCGCTGCTAACTCCAGATCATGCGCGGGGTAGTTCTTTTCATGCACTTTCAGCTATCTCAAGGCATACGCAATAACCTATCCTTCCTGCATCAACACAACACCCAATCTAGACCGTGAGGCATCACAATACACAATAAAATCTTTACCTTCCATGGGTAACATTAGAATAGGTGTTGTGGTTAGCAGAGTCTTGAGTTTCTTAAAGATCGCTTCGCATTCCTCATACCACTGGAAGGGCACATCGTTTTGTGTCAACTTGGTCAATGCTAAAGCTACGTAGGCGAATCCCATCATTAACTGATGGTAGTAACTGGCTATCCCCACAAAACTCCAAATTTCTGTCACATTAGTTGGCCTTGCCCAGTTCGTGACCGCCTCCACCTTCTGTGGATCAACTTGGATTCCCTCCTTGGAAACCACATTCCCCAAAAAGGACACTTATTCCAACCAAAGCTCGCCCTTGGTGAATTTGGCATACAACTTCTTCTCCTTCAGCAATTCCAATACAATCCTTAAATGATTTTTATGCTCCTGCTTGGTCTTAGTATACAAGATATCATCAATAAACACAATAACAAAGGAATCTAGGTAGGATTTGAAAATACCATTCATCAGGCTTATGAATGCAGCCGGAGCATTAGTGAGTCCGAATGACATGAACGGAAACTCATAATGCCCATACCTGGTCCGAAAGGATATCTTGGAATATCTTCAGCCTGAATTTTCAACTGGTGATAACTTAACCTCAAATCAATCTTTCAAAATACAGCTGCTCCTTGTAACTGGTCAAACATGTCGTCTACCCAAGGAAGAGGGTACTTATTCCTGTTAGTTACCTTTTTCAACTGGTGGTAGTTGATACACATCCGCGTACTACCATCATTCTTCATTACAAATAGAAGTGGGGCACCCCACGACAATACACTCGGTCTAATAAATCCTTTACTGAGTAACTCCTACAATTGCTCATTGAGTTCTCTCAACACAGTAGGTGCCTTTCGGTATGAAGGACTAGAAATGGGCCAGGTTCCTGGTTCCAAGTATATACAAAAATCTATGTCACAGTCCGGCGGCATGCCGAGCAAATCTGCAGGGAACACCACTAAAAACTCATAAACAACCGGCACCGACTCTATGGAAGGACCCTTTGAACTAGTGTCTCGAACATGCGCCAAATACGCTGAACAACCCCGCTCTATCAACTTACGAGCATGAATATAAGAAATAAGATTCTTAGTAGTAGGACTAAAATTCCCTTTCAACTCCAACCTAGATGACCCTGGACCCCGTATAGTGATAGTCTTAGCATAGCAATCCAGAATGGCATGGTAAGGGGACAACCAACTCATTCCCAAGATTATATCAAAATCAACCACATCTAAGATCACTAGGTCCGCCAGAGTATCAAATCCTATGTATTCAACAATGCAGTCATGAATAACCTTATCCACTAACATATAATCCCCAACAGGAGTAGACACACGGATAGGAGTAATAAGCGCATCACACAAAAGATCACGACCTAAAGCAAAATAAGTAGACACATAATAAAATGTATAGCCCCGATGAAACAATGCAATAACCATTCTATCAGCCATGAAGATCATACCTGTGATAACAATTTCTGAAGCCTATGCCTTCGGTCTACCAGGAAAAGCATAGAAATGACCCTGGTTACCAGCCTGAGAATTACCTCGGTTGGGATGTGCCACCCCTCTACCTGCATAGGTGCCACCCCTACCTACCTGAGCATGTCTTATGCCTTGCTGAATGCCATCTCTACTAGCCGACGGATGACCTCATCCCAGATGTGGATGATCCTAGTTGAAAGCGCTACCTCCTTTTCTGGTAAGGGCCGGAGCTCGAGGAGCTGGATGAGGAACAATTTTCCTGCCCTGTCTGAATCTAGGGCACCATCTACAGATGTGGCCATACTTACCAAACTCATGGAAGACCTTCTTAATAACGGGTCTCTGAGTTGGAATAGAAGAAATAAGACGAGATCCAAAATAAGAATGAACCATCTGAGTACCCCCATCTGCACTTGATGGTCGCAGAGCTGTCCCTCTTGGACCTCAGGCTGACACCTGCATGGCAGACTAAATAGGGCGCCCAGAGAAACCCTGTGTTGTTGGAGCCTTCACATAAGAACCACTGAAAGAGCCCACTCTCCGAGCCTTCTTCTTGGCATTTCTAGCATAACCCTCCTGCCTAACCCATTCCACCAACTTCATGTACTCTACCACCTCCAGGAAAGTCTTACTCAAAGAGACCATCTGCAGAGCTGGCTGGAGACCCATATTAAAGCCTTTAACAATCGCCTGATCCTCTCCTCCTCGATGGGCAATAAGGGTAGAGCATATCTGGACAAAGAGTGAAATCGGGCTTCGTATGCAGCAATAGATGAGCTCCCCTGCTCAATGGTGGTGAACTCATCCCGTCTCCTATCTCTCAATGTGCAGGGAACATATTTCTCTAGGAATGTGGAGTAGAATTGGGTCCATGACAATGGTGGTGACCCTGCTAGTCTGCATTCCATGAAATCCCTCCACCAAAGCTTTACATCACTCATCAGTAGAAGGTGACTAACTCAACACCATACTTCTCTACTTGTCACGACTCGAACATAGGCTGGGATCGAGACACGAGACAAAGAACCTTGAGAGGCTCCAAGTCGACCCATGATATGAACATGACATCTAAATCTCAAACTAATCATATGGAAGTCTAACATATATAATATAGTGGAAGTATGAAAATCTCACAACGTCTGAACATCTAAAAACATAACACAAATCTGAAGCTGAATACATACTATGTTTGATAAGCCTTTACTACTGACGAGTTGATGGGACAAGACCCCAACTAACTCACTAAAGTCTAACACTTGCAATACTAAAGGTAACTGATAAGAAGGTCCCTTGAAAGATAAGGATTCACCAACTCTAACTGGGAGGTGCTAAAATCGAAGATCTGGCTAGCTGTGGGACTGAGCCTGAATGTCGGAGCCTTTATCATGATATGATATAACATAGAGTATGCGGTCAGTACGTGGAACGTACTGGGTATGTAAGGTAAGTAAAACCACTAAGTAAGTAAAATCAGAGATCATGCATATCATAAACATTTCATCATAAGAGTCTGAGAATAGGGCTTGCATGCTATTATATGAAAATANATAAGAGTCTGAGAATAGGGCTTGCATGCTATTATATGAAAATATGACTTAAACATAACTAAATATCATAACTGAATCAAATGACCCAAAGTTGAAAACTGTTAATCATAAGTAAAAATAAACATTGAGTCAAACCAGCTGAAAACATAAACATGCATAACTAAAATCATGAGGAACAATGGGAGACTTGTCATATAATCGACATTACCATGATAGAGCTTATTTGGTCTCGACTATTACACTCAAGTGGGAAGAGCCGTCCAAAGCCTTGCTAGGGCTAAGGACACTAGCATGATACTGATATTAAGCTGAAGGCCCCTTGGGTGTAGGGGAAGCTCACAAGGGAGGTCCCAAATAATCTGAACATGCCTACGTTGGCACGCAGTTCTGAGGCATAGTGTTGGCTGAACCTTAGCCTAATCGGTGCTAGGCACTACTCCCAAAAATATGCATATGGTCTCCATCATTTTTTAATGAAGCTGACCATCATCTAGTGACGAAGCTGAATAATGACATGACATACATATTCTGAAAACATAACATGAAGAGCCTTAGCTCAAATCATACCACAAGCTGAACAAGAGTGGGAGTCCAGATTCCAAAACTATGTGGAAAGCTAATAACATGAAAATTAGATAAATCCTGAAATATACTTGATCATATGGTCTTTCTTATTACTCAAACATGCTTGAAATAGACTTTGATTACTCAAAACATGAACATAGACATGGAAAATTCAAAATCATACTTTCTTCATGAACATCTCATCATTACTAGAAGCATATATCATAATCTCATCTTTTCATGAACTTCCATAGATGGGCATCTTATTTGAAAAACTTTGAAACCATAATTTGTAATTCAAAATATTATAGAACATGCATAAATCATAATTCAACATTAGAAACACGCATAGAGAATACCCATGATAGATACTTAGAAAATTCACAAGTTGGGTTAAAACCCCATAGATTTATCAACTTAGAAATCACATGAAATTGAAGAGGGATTGGGAATGAGAGTGGATGGATACACCCATTCATAACCCTACATACCTTAAAATTCTGATTGCACAACCCTCTTGAATGCCCAAAGGAATTTGGGAAAGAACTTGATGAATCCTAAGCTTAATCACCCTTAGAAACTACTAGGCTTGCATGCATGGAGGGGAATAGGATTAGAATGAGTTAACCCCTCATAAAACACACCTATCTGAGCTAAAAACACATAGATTAGATATTAAAAATTTAGGAATAATGGAAAAGCCCTTAATAAATTTGTAGGAAAAATACACACTGTCAGTCCCAATGAGGGACTGGATGACTCGTTCTCAAGGACCACGACTCATGGTCTGCTTTCCGTTGTTAGCACTGGAAACTTATCATCACTCGTCACCACGAGGGACACCACGACTCATGGTGTACCCGATGACTCGTGGTGACTAACTGTTAGGATCTCTGGCAAAAACTTCAACCTTCAACTCAAACTCCTAGCCACGACTAACTAACGACTCATGGCTTCACCCGTGGTCAGCCCCCAAACCAAAAAACCAACCAAGCTTACCCTTGTCTCCACGAGTCACCTAAAAACTTGTGGTGCACCTCACAGGTCCACTTTTATACCCTCACTCGACACCACATGGCCCAAAATTCCATTGAGTTCAACCAAAACTCACACTTGCTGAATTTAGCATATAACTGGCGATCCTTGAGAGTCTGTAGCACCACCCTCAAATGAGCAGCATGCACCTCTTCGCTCCGAGAGTATATGAGAATATCATCTATGAACACAATCATGAACGTATCCAAGTATGTCTTGAACACCCTGTTCATCAAATCCATATAAGATGCAGGAGCATTCGTTAGTCCAAAAGACATAACTACAAACTCATAATGACCATACCGCGTTCTAAAGGCTGTCACTCTCCCAAACCCTGAGATGATGGTATCCAAACCTGAGATCTATCTTCGAAAAGCACTTGGCACCCTGAAGCTGGTCAAACAAATAATCAATCCTGGGTAGAGGATACCTGTTCTTTATGGTGACCTTGTTCAATTGCCGATAATCAATACACATACGAATAGAACCATCTTTCTTTCGGACAAGGAAAACTGGTGCACCCCATGGGGATTTGCTCGGTCTAATGAAACCCTTGTCTAAAATTCATCCATAAGCTACATGAGCATTCATTAGTCCAAAAGACATAACTATAAACTCATAGTGACCTTATCGAGTCCTGAAGGCTGTCACTCTCCCAAACCCTGAGCTGATGGTATCCATACCTGAGATCTATCTTCGAAAAGCACTTGGCACCCTAAGCTGGTCAAATAAATAATCAGTCCTGGGTAGAGGATACCTGTTCTTGATGGTGACCTTGTTCAATTGCCAATAATCAATACACATACGAAGAGAACCATATTTCTTTCGGACAAAGAGAACTGGTGCACCCCTTGGGTATATTCGTCCTTGAATGTGGGAAAACATACAGAAACAGAGAAAAAAATCACCATATCAAGTACTAAGTATACATGCTGAAAACCGACGGAGTGACTGACCCCGATTTGAACTACATGACTGAATTGAATTCATGAATCATACATACATACTTTTACATGAAAGAAACTGAGGTACATGAGCTGAACATGAAACTGAATAGAGTTTTAGGGAAAAACCTGATACCTCAAGCTGGAACTGAGCCGGTAGGAAATAGATGTGGATATCTAGCCATCATATCTACTTTGGCTTTCTACGTAGCTCCCTCAACATATTGATTCCTCCATAAAACTTTAACTGAAGCTACTTCATTATTTCTAAGCCTTCGAAACTGACGATATAGTATTTCCACCGGAACCTCCTCATAACTAAGGCTGCCTTTCACACCAACACTACCTACCGGAACAACTAGAGCTGGATCACTAACACACTTCTTTAAGAGTGATACACTAGAGATGGATCACTCAAACACTTCTTTAGGAGTGATACATGGAATACTGGATGGACTGAAGCTAATTCTTATGGAAACTCCAATTCATATGCCACCTTGCTAACCCGTTTCACAATCCGATATGGGCCAACACAACAGGCACTGAGTTTTCCTTTCTTTCTGAACCTCATCACTCCCTTCATGGGAGAAACCTTCAGAAACACTCAATCATCAACTTCAAACTCAAGTTCCCTCCTCCTTGCATCGGCATAGGACTTTTGGCGACTCTGAGCTGTTTTCAACCTGTACCGTATAAGATGAACTTTCTCCATAAACTCACGGACTGAATCTAGTCCTATCATCACAGCTTCTCCGACTTCAAACCAACCAATAGGCAATCTACATCATTTCCCATAGAGAGCCTCAAATGCATCCATCTGGATGCTGGAATGGTAGCTGTTATTATATGCAAACTCGATGAGAGGAAAACGGTCATCCCGACCACCCTTGAAGTCAATCAAACATGCTCTCAACATGTCCTCGAGAGTCTGAATTGTCTGCTCCACTTGACCATCCATTTGCGGGTGAAATGCGATGCTGAGCTTGAATGAGTACCCAGTCCCTTTTTAAACGACCTCCAAAACTGAAAAGTAAACTAGGTACCCCAATCTGATATGATGGACAAGGGCACTCCATGCAACTGAACTAGCTCTTGAATGTATAGTTTGGCAAAATCCTCTACTGAATCAGTGGTTTTAATCAATAGAAAATGAACGGCTTTGGTCAACCTATCCACGACTACCCAAATGGAGTCATACTACCGATGAGTGCAAGGAAACCCTGTGATGAAGTCCATATTGACTTCTTCCCACTTCCAAGTAGGGATCCTAATGTCCTGAAGCACACCTCCTGGTCTGTGGTGCTCAACCTTCACTTGGTGACAATTTGGACACTTAGCTACATATTTTGCGATGTCCTTCTTCATGCTATTCCACCAATAGACTTCCCGTAGGTCACGGTACAACTTGGTGGCACCTGGATGTATCAAATATCTAGAACCATGAGCCTCGTGCAACATATGATTTCTTAAATCAAGAACGTCCGAGACACACAAGCGACCCTGATATCGAATCACACCATCTCCCCCTTTGGAGAAGACCTCTACCTTCTGATTCTGAACGGCTTCCTTTAACTTTACCAAAATAGGGTCCTTGTCTTGTCGATGCACATCTTTCACAAGTTCCTTCCTCCCCTCATCTACATGGGACACACTCTTCATAGAGAGTTTTCTAAGTGCGTCTGCTACTACATTAGCCTTACTTGGATGACAAAGGATGCTCGTATCATAATCTTTAAGAAGCTCCAACCACCTCCTTTTTCGTAGATTTAGATCCCTTAGGGTAAACACGTACTGTAGGCTTTTGTGTACCATAAACACATCCACGTGGACCCCGTACATATAGTGTCTCCAAATCTTCAAGGCAAATACTATCGCTGCTAACTCGAGGTCGTGAGTCAGATAGTTCTTTTCATGTACTTTCAACTACCTAGAAGCATAGGCTATAACTTTACCGTGCTGCATTAATACTCAACCAAGGCCGACCCTTGAGGTGTCACAATATACCACAAATCCATCGGTACCCTCAGGTAGGGTCAACACCGGTGTTGAGGTGAGTCGAGTCTTCAACTCTTGGAAGCTCTTCTCATAGGCCTCTGACCACTGAAACTTCACTTTCTTCTAGGTCAACTTAGTCAATGGTGCTGTAATGTATGAGAACCCTTCAACAAACCTCTGGTAGTAACAAGCTAAACCCAAGAAACTCCTGATATCCGAAGGACTAACTGGTCTAGGCCAATTCTTTACCGCTTCTATTTTTTGAGAGTCCACTTTTATACCCTCACTCGACACCACTTGGCTCAAAAATGCCATTGAGTTCAACCAAAACTCGTACTTGATGAATTTAGCATATAATTGGCAGTCCTTGAGAGTCTTAGCACCACCCTCAAATGAGCGGCATGCTCCTCCTCGCGCCGAGAATATATCAGGATATCATCAATAAACACGATCACGAATGTATCCAAGTATGGCTTGAACACCCTCTTCATCAAATCCATAAAAGCTGCAAGAGCATTCGTTAGTCCAAAAGACATAACTACAAACTCATAATGACTATACCCCGTGTCACAAGCCAAATGTACACCTGGATCATAGACACGGGACAAGGAGCCCCAATAGAACCCAAGTCGACCCATGATATGAGCATACATCTAATTCAATCACATGAGTAGAAGACTTAAAATAAAGAACATCATTATAAAATAGCATAAGGGAAAAACAGTACAATATTTGTACAATACAGAGGAATATAATTTTTAGTGTGATAAGCCTCTAAACAGGAAAGGCGGATTGATGGGACAACTCCCCAACAAATCCAGCATCCCGACACTAAAAGGATTGACATACAGTGCGAACATGTTATCCTCGGAACATGAGGACTCACCAAGTGTGCTGATAGCAAGGCTGAAACTAGCTATGGATGAGGATGAGCTTGAGAACTAGGACCTGTATCATGAAACGATACAACATAGAAAGTATGCGGTCAGTACGTAGAATGTACTAAGTATGCAAGGTAAGTAAAACGGACATTTAAAACATATACAAAGTTCATAAAAGATCATAACAGTAGGAAAACATGCTCGTATCATAAATCGTTATAACGTATCATACGACTCATGGTTTTCAAAACATTCATAACATAAACATAGTCATAATCATAATAGAAGAGCTTTGTTTAACATAACTTGAGCCAACATACATAATCATAACATGCATAAATCATGAGGAATAGTGGGAGATTCTCTTAACCGGCATACCCCATATGAGTACACATGAAGTCCGACTTATAGCCTTAGTCGGGAGGGTGTTCATACCTTACGAAGGGTAGCAACCATGAAGGGCGTGATAACATATCTAAAGGCCCATTTGGGCCAGGGAAAAACATGAAAAGGGTCCCAACATACCTACGGTGACATGTAGTTCATGAGATCCGGGGCTTAAGCTGAGCCCCAAACCTACTCAGTGTTAGATACTACTCTCAAAACATATATAGTGCTCATCATAATACATAAATGTGTTCATGGCCTAGTTCAATCATGATAATTGTAAACATAATTTCACATATGTGAGCTAGCCATGACATAAGGCCCGTGAGTCGGCCGAAAACATAATTTATAAATCATAGGTTTCATGCATACTTGTATATCATACATATAACTTGAAAATCATCAAATCATAGTGGGTATTTAAATAAATTCATATTTCGAATCATAAATCATGCTGGGCTTTTAAATATCAACAATGGAAATAGTAGAT
>JACEIK010002089.1:81590-186157 GCA_018107945.1 Datura stramonium | reverse complement strand
CCATGAGTTTTTAATAAATTTTAAGTAAAATCATAGATTAGGAGTATGGTGTGGATGAATTCACCCATTGATGACCTTACATACCTGGAATTATCAAAATCTAACCCTTCTTAGAAGCCCAAGAATGAAATTGAAAGGATTGAAGTGAAAATCTTTAAATCCCCTTAGACCACCTATCCAAATCCTTGCATGCATGAATGAGAGTTTAGAATAGGTCATTCTCTTAAAAACCCAGCTTTCCCGAGCCAAAACGACGTACTTTAGGGCCTTATATCGTGAAAAATTCAAAAATACCCTTAATGAACCTGCCTTGAAAACTGGACGGATGGAACCCAGAAGTGGTACCAATGGGTTGTGAGAACCAACAACGATTCGTCATGTCCCTCGTTGTTTACACTGTTGATGACCCATTCTCAGAATCAAATAATGGATTGTCGGAATGAACCGTCCCTTCAACCCATGAATCATTACATCACTCGTGGTTAGCCCCCTGAACCTTTGCATCTCATCGCCTAAGGGGTCACACCACGACCCATCACTATAACAAATGAATCGTTGTTTCCCCCCGTCAAGCATACTGGAAAACTCAATCCTCCAACCACAACCACAACCAACGACTCGTGGTTTCTCCCAATGGGTCGTTGGGATGCCCATTGTACGCCACCTAAAGAATCCAATTCCTTCCAATGATTGCTAACAACGACTCATTATTTCCCACAACGAGTCGTCATGTCTCCCGTGGTTTACACGGTCACCCAGCCTGAACCTAACCACGATCCGTTACAACGACCCATGGTATGACACCACGAGTCGTACCTTGACCCGTCCTGAGATATTTTCCCCCATTTTCTGCAGTTTTCAACTTTTCACTTTCGGGTCTACTCCTACGCACTTTCGAGATATGACAATATCTCCCCCTTGGGAACATTCGTCCTCGAATGTTAGAAACAAGCAGAAATTAGAGACATACAATTATCATAGCCAAATACTGATCATTTTAATTGAAATTTTCACGGAATGACTACCTCCGAATAGAACCACGTAGCAGAACTAATCTCATGCTTCAAATACACATCCATGAACATAAAAGAAACTTTCACACATGAACTAAGCATGAAAGATAGATGGAATCATAGAGTAAAATTAATACCTCAAGTCGAAAATTAGCCGATAGAGAATAAATGTGTGTATTTATCCATCATATCTTCTTTGGCTTCCCACGTAGCTCCCTCAACATGCTGGTTTCTCCATAAAACTTTAACTGAGGCTACTTCCTTGTCCCTTAGCTTACGGACTTGACGATATAATATTTCCACCAGAACTTCTTCGTAGCTGAGGCTGTCTTTTACACCAATACTGTCAACCGGAACCACTAAAGCTGGATCTCCCAAACATTTCTTCAAGAGAGACACATGAAACACAGAATGAACTGAAGATAACTCCGAGGGAAAGTCCAACTCATATGTCACCTTACCAACTCTCCTCACAACCAGGTAGGGACCAACATAGCGGGGACTGAGTTTCCCTATCTTTCCGAACCGCATGACTCCCTTCATGGGAGATACCTTTAGAAATACCCAATCGTCAACCTCAAACTCCAAATATCTTCTTCTCACATCCGCATATGACTTTTGACGACTCTGAGCAGTCCTCAGCCTTTCCCTTATCAACTAAACGTTCACCATCGCCTCGTGAACCAAATCTGGCCCTATCCTAGTTGCCTCACCAACCTCAAATCATCCGATGGGAGATCTACACCTCTGCCCGTAAAGAGCCTGGAATGGTTCCATTTGGGTACTAGAGTGATAACTGTTATTATAAGAAAACTCGATTAAGGGCAAATGATCATCCCAATTACCTTTAAAATCCGTAACATATGTCCTCAAGAGTCTGGATTGTTCGTTCGGCTTGGCCATGTATTTGCGGTTGAAAGGCTGTGCTAAGCTTAACCTGAGTCCGAAGTCCTTTTTGGAAGGACTGCCAAAACTAGGAGGTAAACTAAGTACCTCAGTCGGAAATAATAGACAAGGGCACTCCATGAAGTCGAACCAACTCCCGAATATACAATTTGGCATAATCATCCGCTGAATCCGTGGTGTCGCCTTGGTTAACCTTTCTACCCCTACCCAAATGGAATCATAGTGTCATCGAGTACGAGGTAGGCCTGTAATGAAATCCATATTAATCTTTTCCCACTTCCATGTGGGAACGCTAATATCCTGAAGTACGCCTCCCGGCCTTTGATGATCGACTTTCACTTGCTGACAGTTTGGACATTTGGCTATGAACTCAGCAATATCCTTCTTCATACCATCTCACCAATAGATTTCTCGCAAGTCCTGATACATCTTCGTGGATCACGAATGGATAGAGTATTTGGTACCGTGTGCCTTATGCAATATCCGAACTCTCAAATTATCAACGTCCAGAACATATAGCTGACTTTAGTATCGTAGAACATCATCTCCCCCTTGGGATAAAACCTCCACCTTTTGAATCCACACCGCTTCCTTCAGCTTTCTTCAACATCGGATCCTTATCTTGCTTAGATTTGACATGAACCACCAAGGACGATTCTGACCCATTCTGCACAACAACGCCACCAATGGTCGAGTCGATCAATCTAACTCCCAACCTTGCAAGTCAGTGGACATCTTTCACCAACTCCTTCTTTCCCTCATCCTTGTGGGACATACTCTCCATGGAGAGCCTACTAAGTGCATCCGCAACCATATTAGCCTTACTCGGGTGATAAAGAACACTCATATAATAGTCCTTTAGTAACTCCAACCACCTCCTTTGCCAAAGATTGAGATCCTTCTGCGTGAACACATACTGCAGGCTCTTGTGATCCGTGAACACATCTACATGGACCCCATACAAGTAATGCCTCCATATCTTCAATGAAAACACCACCGCAGGAAACTCGAGATCATGGGTCAGGTAATTCTTTTCATGAACTTTCAGCTTTCGAGAGGTATATTCTATTACTTTCTCATGCTACATCAACACATATCCCAGTCCAACTCTCGAAGCATCACAATATACAACAAATCCATCAGTACCCTCGGGTAAAGTCAACACTGGTGTTGAAGTGAGTTGGGTCTTCAATTCTTGGAAACCTTTCTCACAAGTCTCCGACCATTGGAACTTTATCCTTTTCTGAGTCAACTTCGTCAATGGGGCTGCAATTGATGAAAAGCCCTCAATAAATCTTCGATAGTAACCTGCTAGGCCCAAGAAACTCAAAATTTCTTAGGATTCACTGGACACAACCCAGATATGCATTCCAATCCTGAAACCCACTCTGGACCTGTTGGAACCACCAAGTTACCCATGTAAAGTTGCTTGATCCCAACTTTACCATGGTCACATCTAGCTTCCTCAAAACTTATAAATTCAACCTGAGGTTCAAATCACTCTCGAATCACCTCATAATCCCTGCAGATCACCCAACTAAAACATAACTCACCACACAGAACCAACCAAACTCTCAGAATCAAATTTTGAGTTTGACAACCTAGATTGTTGACTTTGATCAACCCTCAAACTTCAAACCCTTCAAAAATCGAAAGTCTCATCCAATCTTCATTAAATCATCTCAAAATGAAGTCTTCCACTTCCGCAAGTCATGAACAACAGAGTAATGATACATAAAGGTTCAGCCTAGGAAAAAGGATCGACAATCACAACAAAACCATGTGGGTTGCTACACTTCTAGGCATGGTTAATAAATGGGCTTCTTGTACTAGGTCCGACATTTATGGTGGGGATAGGGAGTTATCCTGAACGTACACATCTTAACCAGTATATCCATCATGGGGAACATCCTTAGGGTTTAGAGTAAGAGAATCATGAGCACGAATCTTATAGGAAGTCTAATCTTGGCATATACTCGATATAACACCATCTCATGAGCCGATAGAACAAACTTTGGGGACTGAATTCATAGGGCTGGTTGTGCTAAGAAACATGGGTTCACATACATAGAGAGAGTCATGACATGAGATGAAATAGTAATATTGAGATCGCAGACGGATGGGGTTGCTTGTCATCTTAGGGTTCTGAACGTAAGCGTGAGTCGAGCGTAGCATCGAGCGATATGTACGGGAACATCTAAAGAAGAAAGGAGAGACTACCCCCAAATGCTATCCATAGGACTCCCCTACTAGAAAATCAAGACATGACTGGGCCCTCACTTACCATTTCCTCACCTCCCATGTGATAATCTAATCTTATAATGCTCAAAGGGAATTGTACCTCTTACAGTAGTCCTCGAAACTAACAATCATGATAGGTTTGAGGGAATAAATCATGACATACCTGAGACTTCATCTGCGGTTGACTGCCACTCGCTTTTGACAACCTATGCTGCTAAGGTGGGCAATTTACTAGAGCTGATGGAGGAGGATTCAGAGCACAACTTTTTCGACCATCTCGCTTGGCTGAAGCGCAATCCCGGTGTTTATGACTGAGTTGGCCATAATAAAATCAAACATATGCACCTGCCAAGTACTTCCCTCGGTGGTGCTTTCTACAACGCCTGCAATTTGGGCAAGTAATCTCCCTCACCCGAGGCTTGTACCGCCGAGCTTGGACTAGAGACTTCTGGCGGGTTTGAGAGTGACTCCTACTACTAGACCCTTGTTGGGATCTCTTAAGGTTTCCGACCTTGGGCCTCTTGTTCCCTCTACACTCCCCAACCACACTCGAGTCACAAACCTCTGGCAGGCGCTCCTTCATGAGTCCTTGAATCCTAGTAGTTGCTGCCTCCCGGGTATGGTTCACTGGTGCGATAGCCTACTGGTTAGGCTGGGTGATCATAGCTTGCATCAATACTCTAAGAGCGGCTTTGAGCTCCACATTAGTAACTTGCATGAAATCCATTGGAGCTGGTGGCACTGACTGACTCCCATCGTTGTTTTGAGAAGACATGATTCTGCACACGCATATAACACGAGTTATAAGAATAGGGAGACTTTTCATCACACAACATAGATCATGAAAGAAGGGAACATTTCTTAAACGTCTAGTAGCCTCTTCGTCAGTAGTGTGGCCCACATCACACCCATGAAAAAGACTCTAATCAACGCGGCTTTCAGACTTCTTAGGACATATAAAACCTATGGCTCTGATACAAAGTTTGTCACGACCCAAACGTACACACGGATCATAGACACGGGACAAGGAGCCCCGAGAGACCGCAAGTAGACCCATGGCATGAGCATACATCTAATTCAATCACATGAGCGGAAGACTTAACATAAAGAATGTAATCATAACATAGCATAAGGGAAAAATAGTACAATACTTATACAATACGACATAATACAACTTTTAGTCCGATAAGCCTCTAAACATGAAAGGCGGATTGATGGGACAACTCCCCAAATAATCCAATATACCAAAACTGAAAGGAATGACATAGAGTGAGAACATGTTTTCCTCAGAACATGAGGACTCACCAAGTGTGCTGATAGCAAGGCTAAAACTAGCTATGGGTGAGGATGAGCCTGAGAACTGGGACCTATATCATGAAATGATACAATATAGAAAGTATGCGATCAGTACGTGGAATGTACTGAGTATGCAAGGTAAGTAAAATGGACATTTAAAACATATATAAAGTTCATAAAAGATCATAAAAGAGTAGGACAACATGCTCGTATCATAAATCGTTATAACATATCATACGACTCATGGTTTTCAAAACATTCATAACATAAACATAGTCATAATCATAATAGAAGAGCTTTGCTTAACATAACTTGAGCCAACATACATAATCCTAACATGCATAAATCATGAGGAATAGTGGGAGATTCTCTTAACCGGCATACCCCATATGAGCACACATGAAGTCTGACTTGTAGCCTTAGTCGGGAGGGTGTTCGTACCTTGCCAAGGGTAAAAACCATGAAGGGCGTGATAACACATGAAAATGGCCATTTGGGCCAGGGAAAAACATGAAAAGGGTCCCAACATACCTACGGTGGCACGTAGTTCATGAGATCCAGGGCTTAAGCTGAGCCACGAACCTACTCAGTATTAGATACTACTCCCAAAACATATATAGTGCTCATAATAATACATAAATGTGTTCATGGGCTAGTTAAATCATGATAATTGTAAACATAATTTCACATATGTGAGCTAACCATGACATAAGGCCCGTGAGTCGGCCGAAAACATAATTTATAAATCATAGGTTTCATGCATACTTGTAGATCATATATATAACTTGAAAATCATCAAATCATAGTGGGTATTTAAATAAATTCATATTTAGAATCATAAATCATGCTGGGATTTTAAATATCAACAATGGAAATAGTAGATTATAAATCGATTCATCATGGGGCATTCATAATTAAGCTTAATTTCTTAAAAATCAAAATCGATAAAATTATAATCAATTTAAATCTGAAAAGATGATTAAAATCCATAGATTATGATAATATTTCAAAATCACACTACCCATAATTAAATCATTAGTTTTATATAAAATCAAATACAAAACCCCATGAGTTTGTAATAAATTTTAAGTAAAATCATAGAGTAGGAGAACGGGTGGAGAAGAATTCACCCATTGATGACCTTACATACCTGAAATTATCTAATTCTAACCCTTCTTAGAAGCTCAAGAATGAAATTGGAAGTATTGAAGTGAAAAGCTTGAAACCCCCTTAGACCACCTATCAAAATCGTTGCATGCATGAATGAGAGTTTAGAATAGATCATTCTCTTAAAAGCCCAACTTTTCCGATCCAAAACAGCGTAGTTTATGGCCTTATATCGTGAAAAATTCAAAAATACCCTTAATGAACTTGCCCTGAAAACTAGCCCGATGGAACCCACAAGTGGTACCAACGGGTCGTGGGAACCAACAACGATCCGTCATGTCCATCGTTGTATACACTACTGATGACCCATTCTCAGAATCAAACAACGGATCGTTAGGATGACCCGTCCCTTCAACCCACGACTTGTTACATCACCCGTGGTTAGCCCCCTGATCCTTGGCATCTCATCTCCTAACGGGTCACCCTATGACCCATCACCACAACCAATGAATCGTTGTTTCCCCCATCAAGCCTACTGGAAAACTCAATCCTCCAACCACAACCACAACCAACGACTCGTGGTTTCTCGCAACGAGTCATTGGGATGCCCGTTGTAAGCCACCTAAAGAACCCAATTCCTTCCCACGATTGCTAACAATGAGTCGTTGTTTCCCACAATGTGTCGTCATGTCTCTCGTGGTTGACATGATCACTTAGCCTAAACCTAACCACGACCTGTTACAACGACCCATGGTATGACACCACGAGTCGTACCTTGACCCATCCTGAGATATTTTCCCCCATTTTATGCAGTTTTCAACTTTTCACTTCCCGGTCTAATCCTACGCACTTTCGGGGTATTACACCACGTTCTAAAGGCTGTTGCTCTCCCAAATCCTGAGTTGATGGTATCCAGACCTGAGATCTATCTTCGAAAAGAACTTGGCACCCTGAAGATGGTCAAAAAAATAATCGATACTGGGTAGAGGATACTTTTTCTTGATGGTGAACTTGTTCAATTACCGATAATCAATACACATACGAAGAGAACCATCTTTCTTTTGGACAAAGAGAATTGGTGCACCCCATGGGAATTTGCTCAGTCTAATGAAACCCTTGTATAATAGGTCTTTCAACTACTCCTTCAACTCCTTTACTCCGCTAGGTCCATTTTATAAGGAGGAATAGATATAGGCTACCTATCGGGAAGAAGGTCAATACCAAAATCAATCTCCCGCTCGGGAGGGATTCCCGGCAAATCATCTTGAAAGACCTCTGGATACTAACATACTACTGGGACTGACTGGATAGTTGGTGTTCCTATAGGCACAACAGAACTACCCTTCCATTCTAGGACTGGCTCACCAAGAAATCTAAAATCTACTGCCTGGGTTATAAAATTGACTGAGGCATAGCATGAAAAAAAACCAATCCTTTCCTACAATAACATCAAAATCGATCATGGCTAACTCTACTAAATATACTAAGGTGACTTTCTAAAGGACGGTGACCGGGCTACTTCTATACACCCGCCTAGCTACAACTGAATCACCCACTGGAGTAGAGACTGAGAAGGGTTCTGATAAGATTTTGGGACTGACTCCGAAACTACTAGCAATATAGGGCATCATAAAAGATAAAGTAGCCCCTGGATCGAACAAGGCATATACATCAAGATGGAAAACTCGTAACATACTAGTGACTATATCCGGGGAGCCCTCTTGCTCCTGGCGGGATGCTAAGGCATAGAATATATTTTGGTGTTGTCTGCCACCTATGCTAGTAGAAACCCCCTGCTGAGCGGGGCGTGCTGGTGGAGCTGTTGAACTAGAAACTAGAGTATGGGCTCCACCATCGCCTGATCTGGATGAAGGACAATCTCTGAGCCTGTGTCCAATTTGCCACACCCGAAACAAGTGTCTGACCCAACTAAACACCTCCCTGGGTGGTTCTTGCCACAATTCGCACAGGTTGGAAAAGTGTGATCTCCTTAAATGCTCCCCCAACCCCTCGAGCCTGACACTTTACCTCTCTGATTATGCTTGGGTCTGGACGGAACAATATCTGATGATGGTGCTGGGGATAAAGATCTCTGGTGGGACTGCTGACGGTGCCCAATAGTCCTCAGCTGGGAGAATCTGATGCTATCAGTCCTGGCCCTCTTGACCTCCCTCTCTCGCTCACTCAGCTGTACCGGCTCCATCTACTGGGCGTATAGGAAAATTCAAGAAAATTCAATATCCTGGAGAAGCATCGCGGTCCACCAATCCCTGACCAAGGAGTCTGCTATCCCATGAACGAACCTACTCACACGAGCTCTTTGATCCGCCACTAACTCCGGTGCATACCTGGACAGACATGTGAACTCCAAGGCATACTCTTGAACTATCATCATTCCTTGCTTGAGATTCACAAACTCTGCTGCTCCCTCATCTCCCGAGGGAAGAACTGATCAAGAAAAGCGGCGTGGAACTCATCCCAACTAATAGGGCCTGCTCCAACTACCCTATTCTTCTTCCACTATTTGAACCAAATGTGTGAGACCCCCTTTAACTAATATGAGGCCAAGTCGGCACACTCCTCTCCTGTCACCCCCATAATCTGGGTGATCTTCAGAATCTCCTCAATGAAATAATGTGGATCCTCGTCCACCTTTGATCCAAGGAACTCGGGAGGGTTCATCCTTAGAAAGTCTTTGACCCTCGCTGCTGCTGCATTCCTGTTCTGCAGGACATGTGCTACCGCCTACTGGTTGACCTGGGCGGTCAAGGCCTGTGCTAGCATCTAAATGGCTTCCTTGAATTCAGCGTGAGCAACCGACTCGAGTGCATTGTACTCATGGGCTGGTGGGGCTTGTTACTGCCCGTTTCTATTGCCATCCTTGTGGACATTTCCATTTCCATTTCTTTTGCCATTAAATCTGCGAGGAGGCATGATTCTGCAAATGCGAATAGCAAAAATTAGAAGGATAGAGATACATTTCACCGCACGACATAGATCATGAAAGAAGGGAACATTTCCTAAATGTCTCATAGCCTCTTTGTAATAAGTGTGGCGCGCCTCACACCCATGAAAAAGACTCTACTTAATCCGGCTTTTAGACACCCTAGGACACTTCAAAACCTATTTCTATAATACCAAGTTTGTCACAACCTGAACATAGGCCCGAATCGAGATACGGGACAAGGAGCCCCGATAGACTCCAAGTCGACCCATGGCATGAACATACATCTAACTCAATCAAGTAAAGCGAAAGACTTAACATAATAAACATGGAAGAAATCCAACATAACATAACAATATGAATTTACAACACGAGTCTGAAGCTGAATATAATCTATTGTCTTAAAAGCCTCTAATTTTGATGAGTTGATGGGACAAGACCCAAACTAACTATCTAAGTCTGAAACTGAAAGCACGTAAACATAACTGAATGGAAGATGGGCCCTTGTCAGATGAGGACTCACTAATAGAGACTGGATGCTAACTCTAGAAGCTGGCTACTGATGGAGCAGAGTCTAATGACCGGAGCTTGTATCATGAAACGATACAACATAGAGTATGTGGTCAGTAGGTGGAATGTACCGAATATGAAAGGTAAGTAAAATGGACATTTAAAATACATAAATGTTCATAAGAGTAGGACAACATGATCATAATGCAAACATAAGGCTCAAGGTTTTGAAAACATTCGTAAATCATTCATAAACATCATCATAAGAGAAAAATCTTTATGAAACATAACTTGAGCCAAAGTATATAATCATAACCATAAATAAATCATACGGAACGGTGGGAGATTCTTATAACCGACATATTCCATATGAGCACACATGGAGTCCGACCTGTAAACCCCTAGTCGGGAGGGCGTTCGTGCATTACCAAGGGTAGAACCATGAAAGAGGTGTGATATCACAACAGAGGGCCCATTTGGGAAAAGGGGACAGTAACATGGAGGTCCCATCGTGGCTACATTGACGCGTAGTTCTGAGACTCGGGGAATGCTTGGACCCCAAATCTACTCGATGTTAAATACTACTCCCAAAACATATAAAGTGCTCATAGGATGATATACACAAGATTCATAAGCTAAATAAAATCACGATAATCATAAGCATTCTTGAAATATGTGAACTAGCCATGAAAGTAAGGCCCTTGAGTCGGCCATAATCATAAATCATAAATCATGAGGTTCATGCATACTTATAAAATATGTATATACTCGACATCCGTAAATTCATGATAAACATTTGAGAGAAAGCATATATAAGTCATAAATCATAATGGGTTAATGAACATCAAAATCAAAATAGAATCATAACTTTATTTATCATTAAACATACAAATTGGGTATAGTATTGTAGGAAATTTAAATCTAAATAGTTATAAAATCTATTCATGATTCGTAAAATATGAATTAATACATAAAGGAAATTAGTCCATAGATAGATCATAAGGATTTATAAGAATTGGGATAAAACCTCATAGAGTTATCAATAGAATTTCATGAATTAGAGAGCAATTAGGAATGGGCGTGGAAAAATTCATCTTTCATAACCCTACATACTTGAGAAAATCAGATTCTACGACTCCCTTGATTGCCTAATGAAAGATTGATGAAAAACTTGAAGGAATTAAGCTTGATTACGTCTCTTGTCTTCTAACTTTGCATGTGTCACACCCCATTTTTCTCGCAAAAAGTGGAACTAGACATGTGACAACTCTTTTAGGATTATTTAAAAAAAGAGTCGCCACCTAACGAATTAAGGTGTGTTAGGGCATCATTCTACATTAAAAAAAACTTATTTGAACTGTCCTAGGTTGTAAGAGTCGATAAGGGTTCAAGTTACCTCAAAAAGATGGTGTTAAGCACCTTTCGAGGTCCACAAATGTGGGTCCCTTCCGGATTTGTTAATATGTGAGAAAAACTAAGTTATCAAGTAAGGTCAATCATTTTTTATGCTTCAAATACATCTAAATTATTTTTAAAAATTATTATAAAATAAAAAAATTAATCATTTTTTATTATTAAATTAGAAGACCACGAATCAATACAAAGAAGAAGAGAAATTAAATAAGCAATAAGAAAGAAACTTAGGACAACATGGGTATTAAAAGGGATTATCATTATCTTGATAATTCATCCAACAATCAAATAATTAAAAAAACAATAGAATACAAACAAACAAAATAAATTTATTAAGAATTAGACCGAGCCTCAAAGAGACGCCTACGTATCCCCGAAGGGAATCAGGTCATATGTAGTTCTAGATTTAGGGACGAACGAAATTCCTAAAAGAAAATGATAGAATGGGGCTTGAACAAATATGGAAGTAGCGCGAGGTGATAAGAATGGGAGATGAGAGATGCAGATTGGAAATTTTAATACCATCTCACGATGATATCGAAATGAGAGTTAATCGAGGATGGAAGGTTAAAAGCGGGATGAAAGCGAATACTGGTTTGCCTTTAAATAAAGATCTAATGCTACACTTGTACCTACAAACTTTAACACTAATAGATAAAATAGTTAATAATATAAAATACGGACTAATATAAAGGTAATTCCATAAGAGATAACATTGAGGGTAAAATATATAATTTTCTGAGGAAACTGAAAAAATCTGCCTCAGTCTCGCTTTTCCAAAGGGGATACCTGCAAAAATTAGATGAGATTATCACTACTCGAATACACATGTAAAACTATTTAGAATTGATATATCCCATTTTAGGGTGGATAAAACCCAATAATCTTATTTCACAGCTGATGGGCTCGAATACAAATAACAAGCTAGAAATGAAAATCATAGGGCTAAAAAATGTAAATCACAGGGCTCAAAATAATGTAAATCATAGGTCTCAAGATCAGTTTGCGGGCTCAAAAATATTATAAGGCTAAAAATATCATACTCGAGCTTAATCATCCATTTTAGGGTGGATTAACCCAAAATATCCTATTTTAGGACGGACTAGCCCAATTGTCTATTTTTAGGGCGAACTAACCCAATTGTCCATTTTTTAGGGAGGACTAACCCAATTGTCTATTTTTAGGGCGGACAAGCCCAAAATATCCTATTTTAGGACGGACTAACCCAATTATTCATTTTTAGGGCGGACTGACCCGATTGTCCATTTTTAGGACGGACTGACCCAATTGTCAATTTTTAGGACAGACTGACCCAATTGTCCATTTTTAGGACGGACTGACCCAATTGTCCATTTTTAGGACGGACTGACCCAATTGTCCATTTTTAGGGAGGACTGACCTAATTGTCCATTTTTAGGGCGGACTGACCCAATTGTCCATTTTTAGGGTGGGCGAGCCCAAAATATCCTATTTTAGGGTGACTAACCCAAATTATCTATTTTTAGCGCGGACGAACCCAAAATGTCCTATTTTAGGGCGGACTGACCCAATTTGTCCATTTTTAGGGCGGAAGAACCCAAAATATCCTATTTTAGGGCGGACTGACCCAATTGTTAGTAGTATAATTTTAGTGGCTCAGATTATAGTAGCTCAATTCACGGTAGCATGGTAAGTTGCACGATAGTAGCTCGAATAATATAACTGCTTTAAGTAATAAAATAGTGGCCTAAGAGTAGCTTAGTAGTAACTCGAAAGTAGCATAATAACAGTAGCACAATAAAACAACTTGAAGTAGCACAATAATATAATAGGAGCTCAATAATAGCACAATGATAGCCTAAAGTAGAAAAATAACATAATAGGACCTCAACAATAGCACAACGAGAGCCTAAAGTAGAACAATAACAATCGTAGCTTCATAGGAGCAAATGAGTAGCCTGAAGGTTGTGAAATAGTGGCCTAAAGATAGCATAATAGTGGCCTTATTTGAAATAGTGGCGTAATACGATCCTAATGGTGGCATAATATGGGCTGAATTGAATAGCATAACAATAGCTTGATTAATAACATAACAGGCTTGGTTGAAGTGTAGCATGGAACAATAATAACTTGAAGGTCGCACAGCATAGGTCTGATTGGAGAATGGTAGCATGATAGCTTGACTCGATGGCATGATATCTTGAATCCAAAGGCAAAATAACAGCTCGGTAATAGTAACTTGCTACGGCGTAATAATAAAACTTGAATCTAGAGGCATAATAATAGCTTATAACTCTCGCATTGTGTGCATGTTACACCTACACTCAAAGAAAATTATGAGTTTTAAAAGGTAAGGTTGACACGTACCTTTACTTGTCCTTTGCTCCTTATCGTTGTTTCAACCTCTTGGACTTTGTATCTTGGTGAAATTTTTGAGTGACCCTAAAAAATTTCTGCCCCAGTTTAGAGTGCAAAGTGATTTTCATACCTCTTTGTTGCCTCCTTTTGGAATTTTTTTAGGTTCCCTCAAAAAGTCTTCCCCAGTTTGACTTAAAGACTTTGTATTTCTGCTTCAAACTCAACCAAACTTATCAGTTCAAAGGAATGTTTATCTTATATTTGAACATCAAAATTCAGTTTTGAATCCATATTTTCCGTTTAAGGGTCAAATGAAATTGCCGCAGATTTCATATTTGAATGTGAGAAAGATACTTCATTTGCTGTGAGAAGAAAGAAAGTCTTATTTGATTGAGACCGAACCCAAAAGTGGCTGCTTACGTATCCAAAAGAAATCAGGTCAGATATAGTTTAGAGTACAAAGAGAATGAATAAAATGGGGAAGCTATAAAGTGGACGAAGGGCGACGAAGGTCGAATGGAGGCACTTTGCTTATTACAGTCTTGTCTTCGTCAGTTCCTTTTGCGCTTTCTTGTCAAATGTCTCGGAACTACCTTTTTCAGATCACCTTGAACAATGATTGCTCCAGGAGTGATGTAACCATAGTGCATTGGTCCTTGATGCATTACTATCTTCATCTTCTCAATCAAATCCTGAATCTTGTACCCTAGTGCTGCACATTCTTCAGTATTATGGCTTTAAATATTCGAATGGTATGCGCATCTTTTTGATGGATCAAAATTTTGGGATGGATGTTCGGGAATCCATCATTCCCTTGGTTTCAAAACTCCTTGGGCCCCCAACCTTTAAAATATGCTTTTTAAAGATTCAGTTAGAGGGGTAAATGTGCGAGACCTCACTTCTTTTGGTTGACCAAAATTGGATTGTACAAGATGAGCTTGGTAGTAAGAATCATGTTGGTTGAAATCAAGTGGTGTGATAAATTTGGAGTTAGGAGCTCTACTCATTGCTAGAGTCAAAGATGAATTTGTATTTATTTATAAATCACATTAGTGTTGTAGTGGAGGAATAATTGGTTGAGATGCCCTTTTTCCTTTTATTCGGAGAACTTCTCGTGTTTGAGTACTTGTTTATGTTGTGGCAATATCAATAATTTTCCTGTTCGAATGCATATTCCAATTCTTTCCTATTGAATCAGGACTTGCGAAGTTATGAATGATTGTAGTATAAGTATTCTTGTATATATTGTCTAGTATTGGTGAAATATTGAACTAATTCCTCTTGAGATAGTAGTGGCCATCTTAGACGTTTCTCCCTTCCATCGTCTCACATATTCCTCAAAAGATTCGTGAGCCATTTTCCTTGCTTCAAGAAAATCCGAATTTTGGATCATCTTATGTTAAACTTGTATTGCTCTACAAAATCTCGAGCCATATCTTCCCAAGTATGCGATCTTGGGCGAGAATTGCATGCCCAAGTGATACTCAAATGCTTCATTTCTACTTGTTTATCTATTGTCATGTGTACATTCTCATGCGATTCTTAGTTAAATGTGAAATTATAATATGTATAAGATGATATTTATTTTGCGAGGTAAAATATAGAAATTTTGGAAGCTAATATATATGTTGGTGAAGTGCGGGGAATGGACTTGGAAGAAAGTGGAAGTTGACAAGGGAAGTTAGCAAAAGCAGATCACGATGGCGCTGTCACGCTACCATCGCGAGAGGAGGCATTCGCACCGGATGAATTATTTATGTCAAATTCCGGTGGAGGTTCACGTTACCTCCGTGGCACAGGAGCGAGTGCTCCGCGATACACTCCGTATCACATTGAAGGTAATGGTCTGGAACCTCAAGTTCCGGTGAAGGTGCGAGCACCGTAGCACGGAGAGCAGACTTTCCGCGATACAAGCGTGCCACGTTAAAGTGCACTGCACAAGGCATTTCCCGGTGAGGTCCAGCTGATATCCCCGTGGCACGAGAGGGAGTGCTCCACGATACACTCCAGTGCCATGTTTCAATATTATTCAGGAAAAATTCTCAATAGTATAATGCAGGTTTTATTTTAAACATTCGATTGGGTTGAGCAAGAACGTGGATTACGAGCGGTTGGGGACGAAAATTCTAGGGTTTCTTCCTCTTTCTCTTCATTACAATTTCTTGTATGAATTCTACTTATTTGAAGATGTTTAATCCACAAATGAGTGGCTAATTCACTATTGCTTGAGTTAAGGATAATTGTAGAGATGTGTTGTTGATGTTCCAGGTTTTCATCTTTTCTTCAATGGTTGTTCTATTAATTCTTATTTTCTTTGCGTTAATGTTTGGCCAATATTGTGTATATCTAGAAATTCAATTTTGATTTTGAAAAAGGATTGGACAGATGTGAATTGGTAGGATAAGATCTTTTCTTAGCTAAGTGAAAAAAAGATTTATATTGAGAATAGAAATATAAGTCTTGTGGTATTACGAGTCGGTTATGTATGGCTAAGCATGAAAAATTCTTATGTCACAGAAATGTAGACTAAAGGTATCATGATTATTAGAAGTGGATAGGAGTCGAAAGATCAATCCATAGGCAATTAATTCCTCACTAGCAACCGAAGAAATTAGTGAATTTAATTAATAAATTACATCCACATACATGTTTGTCTTAACTCAACTTGTTCATTGCTATTGTTAGACTCAAATTATAAATCTTGACTTAGATTCTCATTACTTAGTAAATTTTAACTCATAAAACATTATTTATTTGGTTGTCTGCATTCATAGAGATCTCGTTCCTTTGGCCTTAAGTTAATTAATACCGTAGTTCGGTCCTATGGGATCGATACTTGGCAGAAATATACTTTTACTATTATATGACCATGCACTTTGCATTGTAGTTTTCAGTCAGACATATGCCATTTGTTGAAATCTTGTTTAACATACCAAGTTAATGCCATTCCCTGACAGGCTCTACATAAATAATCTCATTAGGAGGGTTTCATCGGAATTCAAACTAGTCTGCTACAATAATCCTTCAGATGCTCAATTGGGTCTCCATGCCCATTGAAGGTGCTGAATTTTGGGATCTTGTATCCCAGCGGCAACTGAACATTTGGATGCTGACACAACTTCCTATATCTCAAATCTAGAATATTTCTAGAGTGTGATTTCTCATGCACAATCTTTTCCAAGTTATTGAACTCTTTTGTGGCCATGTGATCTCGCCTTCGGATGTTGTGTATGCACAAAAGTACAAAAGATGGACATTCAATGAAGGAATTGGTTGAGGGAGTGTAAGAGATGAGGTTTGGAAGGAGAGGTACTGCCGAGAAGATACTTTGTATGAGGACCAAAAGATTGTGTTAAGAAAAGAATTTATTGTTTGGAATATTGGACATATTATCAAATTGTGGATTCTCGCTGAATTGATGTTCAAATACCTGATAACTTTTTAAAAATAAGCAAATCAAATGTGGACGTAGCACGTATAATAATAATAATAATATTAATAACATCCAAACGATAACTTGTTAAAGAGTTTTTTAAGCCAAATAATGGTTTTATTCATAAAATTGAACATATGGCATGGATAAAAGTGATGAAAACCGTTATTTCAAACTAGTGATATTGACCAGATCTTGAGAATATTGAATGAGTAGTGGCCTAGCTAAGTTAGCAATCTAATGGAATGAACAAAAATCCCGACTTGTGCCGGGCAATCGGATCCTTGATCAAAGAAAAGGAGATATGCCTTTGCACGAGTAAAAAAATAAAATAGAAATAAATGATGAATTATGCTTTTTCATGATGAGTCGAAGTTATGAAAGCTTTTATATGATTATCGAAACATTAATGATAAGAAAATAAACCAAGAGTTTGAACTTAAATTGAACAAATAAGAAGGATGCCCCTTTAGAATTAATCACATGCTAAAGAGATACTTTTGAAGGCACACAGTCAATAATATTGAAGGAAGGGAAATATTAATGATTTAGACTAGGCTAGAGATTATATTATCTAGACAGAGGTGTAAGATATATGGGATATACGATTGATGGAATAGATCTGAGAATGATTCTAGAATTATCTAAAGGTTAGATTTTGAAGTAAGAAGGGAATAGAAAGAAGAAGATAATTACATAAATAAATAAAACAATATATTTCAAATTGACATGTAACAAATAATTTGCAGTCTAATGCATTGTGACCTCATTTATGCCGGTAGGCTAGATTCTAAGACAAATATGTCATAATGTATCACCCTACTGTTCCACTAAAATATCCAATATAAACAATCTTTGGCTTTAATTTTCAAAATGAAATATTACAATACTCAATAAAGCTATAATCTAAATAAAAAATGCTCCTTTTGGCTTTCTAACAGCTTTGCGACAATTGATCTTTTATGACTACATTATAAAAATCAGTTTACCTTCACATCTAAGGAGCAAATAGTCCACATATTTAGGCGTATTTATCTCTAAAAAATACAAATAGACATGATAATTTCTTTTTTGAGATTGTAAATTTCTTTGGACTTTGGAAAAAAAGTCAAACTAACGAGTCTCAATACATCAAGAACACTCGAGACTTCCTAGGGATGATGCATGCATGACTTAATATAAAATTTCTAAGAGTTGGGCGGATATGGATAGAAAGGTTTTCTTGCGAGAAGACATGTGGTCACATGGTAGTAAACTATCCATTCACCCCACGCATAAGCGGCACTCTAAATGAGATTTTGAAAGAATTCGAGGAAATGCAAAGCACAACTAGCGTGTATAGTGTGTGATAGTGAGAAGTTCCCAAATGGGGGGGAATATGAGCAGAAATTGCAGTGCCAAGAAATAATAATTAATACATAATAAAAGCTGGTAACACAATAACAGTTAAAAGAACATTAAAAGTTTAATAAATATTTAATTAATGAATTTTTTAAACAAATAAAAAAACAATACCTAAAAAGAAAAAGATGAGGAAAAAATATCTTCAAAAAAAATAAAAAAAATAAAAAAAATAAAAAAAATAAAAAAAATAAAAAAAATAAAAAAAATAAAATATTTTAAATAAGAAAACAAATAAAGGAAATCAAGGAAAGGATTAGACATTGAAGAATATAATAATTTAAACAAGAAGAGAATAAGGAGATAAGGAAAAGTTTTACATGGAAACAAATGAACTTAAGAGAGTAACAAATTCAACCAAACATATGCACTTAAATTTACATAAATAATGAAGGTGTCCTTTTCGGGAATGTAAAAAATACTTTGCAGGACACAAGGTAAGTTCACCGACTAGTCTTGGCCGCCATGGGCGTCGCAGCCTAAATTTATGATGTATATTCCTTAGTAAAGGATTAAACAGTCAAGCTTTAAGAATAAGAGCGAGTTTAGATACGGTCCCTTCAAGTGGACAACTTGAGAGTGGGAAAACTTATGTCCATCGACGCACCGCTGATCGACCAATCCATAAGACATTTTCAACACGGGTGCTTTAAAAATGAACGTTAGGTGCTGACCAGCCACAACCGTTCTAAAGAAGAAAAGGAGGTCCAAATGGGGAGGATTTGAATAGACTAACAATTATATAAAACTATAACAAATACTGCATAACAATAATACAATGATCAAATTATCAAATAATGATAATATTATCCAGTGACGGTTTAAAAACACCATTAGTTATCTATACAATAAAGAAAGCCAGACAGGAAAAGTACCATAGTAAAAATAAGCAAAAATGAACGAAACGAGCAAGGTTTCACAGCGGACAACAGAGTGAAAACCACGGCAGTGAAGCAAGCTGATGGGCAATCATAGAACTTATTGCCAAGCAGAGTTAAAGTGATGACCGTGTATTACAACCACTTCTCAAGTGTTAGTGTTAAATATTCAAGGGAAGACAAGATTAAAGGATAAGAAATTCATCATAAAAATAGATCATTTGTCATAAAAAAAAAAATAGAAAAACGAATGAAATTAGTCACGTTAAGAAATAATTTAAATAAGGCAACAAAATAACAAAATGAAGCAGGACATAATATGGAAAAATATACCACAAGAAATAGATATTAGGAAAAAGTTTCAACCTTAACTAAAAGTTAAACAAACAAATTCTGTAAGTAAAATAAACAAATAAGCACGCAAGACAAACAAAAAATACCCACATAAACACGAACACATATTGGTTAGAACCTAAAATATCCCCAACAAATTCGCCATGCTGTCGCGCCCTTTCCATGGCAGGCTGGTGTGACAACTCTTCTAGGATTATTTAAAAGAGTCACACTGCGAATTAAGGTGTGTTAGGCATAGTTTTAAATTAAAAACTTGTTTGAACTAGCCTAGGTTTTCAAAGTGGTAAGGGGTTGGGTTACCTCAAGGGAAGGTGTTGGCACCTTTCCAAGGTTCAAAAATGTAGGTCTTTTCGGATTAATTCAATGTGAAACCAAGTTATCAAGTAAGATAAATCATTTTTATGCTTCAAATACATCTAAATTATCACTTTTTTGTTATTTTAATTGTTAAATTAAAAAAAATAATTGAATCATTTTTATTATTAAAATTAGAGACACAGAATCATTACAAGAAGAAGAAAATTAAATAAGCAATAAGAAAGAAACTTAGGACACCATGGGTATTAAAAGGGATTATCATTATCTTGATAATTCATCCAACAATCAAATAATAAAAACAATAGAATAAAATGACAAAAAATAAATTTATTAAGAGTGGACAGGCACAGAGACGCCTACGTGTCTCCGAAGAGAATCAGGTCATATGTAGTTCTGCAATTAAAGGAGGGATTATTTTAACCTAATGGGATCACCCTTTGTAATAAATAATACTTCGCAATAAATTGAATTGCTCGTATTTAGCGGGCACAGAACTATCATTTTCCGCTATCCCACTAATTAGTTAATTATTAGCAAAAGTTCCTAGGTGAAGAAAACTAACGGCCTAACATTTATCTACCTGTCCCAAACTCAACGTCCAAGAGGCATTGGAAAACTATTTGGATTTTGAGTGAAGAAATCTAAAGGCTGTTAGAGGCAGTGGTCAAACAAGCAAATTTAGAAAAAAACAAATAGCAAACATGGAATTCTTAAGGCCTCAACATCATTATTATATAATCGATGCGTGGAATGAACATGCCATAAGATGCACAACATGACATTTAAGGATTGAAAGTAATACAAAGAATCAAATGCATTTCTTTTTAACCGATAGCCTGAGCAGGAGAAAAGTCCCTACATGCATGAATTTTACCTAATTAATTTATAAATGAAAAAATTTACTCACAAAAGCACGTTGTCCAAATCAACTCATTATTCAACAGATTCAAACATAATTTAATTATTTAGACAAAGAGGATACTAGTACTTTTCTATAGACATATTTTCTACAATGGAATCGTAGTCCTGAAAACAATCAAATGTAAGTGAAGTTTTTTAGATCACGAATTAAACATAATTCATGATGCACAAATATTGGATTTAGTTGGATTTACTTATTCTACAGATATTGGAATATTGTCCAGCAAAATGTATAAGCAAGTCGGTACAGTTCTAAGTATGTATATATTCAACGAGGTTTCAAACAATGAATTTAACTACAGTCTTGGAAGGTCCTAACAATGAGATTCTGTAAGTATGATTGATAGAATCACCAAGAGGAGTTCCAATTGAAATATGACCAATTTATTAAGAAGAGTTCGTTTTGACTTATCACTATAAAAATCTAAGATAAAATGCATGTGCCACTTAATTCAGTGTTGAAAATATAATTCTATAAGCATGATTTCTAAAGTGCACGTTACCTATAAGCATGCTTTCTAGGTAAGAATTTGGCGGTTAAAGAAAACGGTAAAGAGCTTTCTACAAACTGGCCACATGAAGCCCCTTTTAACTATTGTCATTATTACAATTTTACAAAGATGGTGAAAATAAGTAAATAAATAAATACAACGCATGAAGAAGAGAAGAAGAAGAATAAAAATAATGAGCCAATTTCCATAGCCCTCTCTTATCCCCTTGACTCTTCGCTTTAGATCGAGAAGAACCTGTTAATCTAGTAATATAGCAGCCACACATACAAGAATTATTACAGAATCAAATTATTTACACCAGGACATTCGGCACATAGATAGCCTATTCGTGTTGGTTAAGAGTATTTGAAAGCCATACATGCTAGAAAAGGCCGAGGAAATCGGACAAGCGCCAAGTCGGTGCGTCGCGAGGCAAGTGACTTATAAATCGCATTCGGGAATCGACTTATAAATCGCATTCCAGGAGTGCGATTTATAGTGTCCAAACCATATTAGCCCCTCTTCGGTTTTAATTTGGTCATATCCTTTAAATAATTTCGAGAATCACGCGGCAAAACGGGGAAGACGAGGAAAGATTATATGGTTTGATTACGGCGCAAACGTAGTCTAAACTCAAATAAACCTCGAGTCTGCAGAGGTATTTAGCAGCGAGAGAGCATTCTTGCGGATTTTGTTGCGAAATACGGCAAAATGATGTCGAGCTACTTATTAAGGTAAGTAGAATTGCTCCAAATTAGTGTCTATGTTCTCTAGTAGTAAAGTGAATACTTCTCCTTACGGACCTACGAAAAATTGCAAGTTTTCGATCGTCTTTCGATAAGCCTAAGTTTGGGTGTAATTATATCGTGACGTCGTCCTTGAGTGCGCGTTGTATTTAGTGCTAATTGATGTTTATATGAATGCAGTTGGGAGAAATAGGCTAGATCTTGGCCAGAGCCTCGTCAGTGTCGGATAACTCGAGGTTAAGGTATGTGAAGTTGTTCTTCGGAAGAAGTTAGTAAGCGTTAGCTATATGAATCATAAATGGAAACTCCGTATTTGAAACACTCGGAGTTGAATGTTGGGAATTGAGTAAGTTTAGTAAATTCTGGTTTGCGTTGTCGTATTGTATTGTGTCAAGAAAGATAGAGAAGCATGCGCCAAAGGGCGAGTTAGCATTCCAGTTCAATATAGCTTATTGTATGTTACTTAAGCATGTTTGTAGAATAAAAAGAAATAGATTTTCATAATAAAAGCTAGTAAAGTAATATCAAATAGTCGGGCAGTATTATGGTTATAGACTAGCCATTCGGACGGATGAGATATGGGCTCTACGGATTGGCCAACGGTTGAAAGATTACGAATCGGTATAGAATCGAGATCGAGAATAAGAAATGAGATTTCGAGATATCTTTTCCGGTTATACATGCTTGCTATTCTCTGGCTATTTGCTTGTTGAGACTTGTTGTGCGTGAGGGCCCCTTATTGAGCGTGCGCCACTGGGATTGGTAATCGTGTAGCCCAGGCAGGTGGGTTTACGTCACTCCAAGTGGCATGCCGTCCCCGGCTTGGGCGAAGATGGGATGAAGCTCCTGTGATCACGATAAACTGCAGTGCGGCTCGGTTTCGAGATAGCCATTTTTGTTGAAGGTTTTTGTGTCCGGAGACCGGACCACATACATTGCATGGTACATTCGGTTATTACGGGTGTAGCTCGGTTTCGAGATGGCAGATTGAGTTTGTGTCGGGCATCCAGACCCTATACATTCTGTCTACACGAGTCCCTCAGGACCCAGGACACGGTTACTTATATCGGAGGCCGAGGCCGAGCCGGGAACGGGGGGCCGATAGGAGCTCAGAAGTGAGCGAATTGAGTGGAGTGACTTATTTTTTTGGCGAGTTTTGACCGGAGTAGGGGTATATAGATTGTTTGCTTTCTTGGAACCATCCGGCTTATGGGGGTTGGTATTGGCTCTTACTTTGCCATATCTGTTGCCTTATGTTATACTAGCTACTAGGCAATGAGGCCGTCACGTTGCATCACGCCTCCGCACCCCATGGTCATGACGCCGATTCGGTTTTGATTCCTTCGTATTCATTTATCTCCTGCCATACAAATTTGCTAGATATGCTATTTATATTCGGTTGTATTCAGCTATATTTCGGTTGCTTTGCATACCTCGTGCAGCCCGGTGCGCGCCCGAGTGAGCCTTGTGTTACTGCGAGGTGCTTATAGATGAGGAGGCGATCCCTCGTGATTCCGATCGGCTGTGGGTCTCGGCTCGTGTCGCTCAGGAGTTTGATTTCGAGTGTAGTTCTTTTCTTTTGATATCTCTGATATGGGTAGGTCGGGGCCACACATCCCGATCATTATTATTACTCATAGAGGCTTGCAGTTGTAGGCTATCTCCTTGTGGTCAGTTTGAGCCGGTCGTGTGAGCCGTGCGGATTGTATAGGCTGTTTAGTATTTCTATTTCTTTTATGTTGGCCGTGTGGGGCCATAAGCGACAGTAGTGGTGACCTTGCCGGTCACGTAACTCCGATATTCCTTGTTTAAGTTTCGAATGACTAGACGGCATGGTGGCCTTGTCGGCCCGCATAGGTTCACGTATGAGTATATTACAGTCATTTGTTATACATGTACATGTGGCTAGGCCCCCGGTGGCCGGAGGTGTGTTCTGTGTCCTGTATCCCTTTGTTTCTAGGAACTGAGATAGAGAGCTAGCGGGAACCGAGATGTGCCTCGGCCCGCCGGTTAGTAGTCCCGAAGGTCCTTCTGAGGCACGAGGTGCCTGCAGTGTAAGGCTTGCCTTAAGCAAATCCCACATCGGTTGGGGAGGAGAACGAAGAATACTTTATAAGTGCTTGGATACCTCTCCCTTGTAGACGCATTTTAAAACCGTGAGGGGGCAAGCCCCCAAAGCGGACAATTTCTAGCGGTGATAGAGGCTGCATTACGGTGGTATGTCGGGCGGGTCGTGTCCCGAGGAGTGCAAGCCGTGCTGGTAGTCTTGTCTATAGATGTGATGTGCACCACATACCATAGGCGGGGAGAGTCTGCGAGCATGATAGGATGAATTACTCTTCTCTCGGTCGATCGTGCTATAGGCGGAGTGCAGTATAGAATTCGACTCCCTAAAAACTTACCATATTCTTTGGTTACGAGATATAAAGAGCGAGATCAACAATACCCTATCACGAAGCGAAGATCGAGGTACTAGCAACGAGAAGAAGTGCATCGACGGTTACAAGATAATTACGGCGGGAGAGGTACCGAGACCTCCCGGCGTGATACCTTTATTGGTTTATTCCCGGTATACGTTGATAACGTCGAATAGGAAGTCGAAGTATGATGCATATACGAGTTGACTTATTTTTAGATATATAAGATACGATTAAGATATCGAGACAATATAAGACTATCCAGATAAGTGGCAGAAAAATAGAGAGGGAAATGCTTAGAGCTCCCATATCAATCTTTTCAGATGTAGTACGGTTTCATGTTTCCGTTTAGTTGCGAAAAAGGGAGGCTATTCCCACCTCTTGATTTGATTCTGATACGGTAAAGGGCATAAGACTTGAGGTGAGGTTGCCCGGAAATCAAGTAGTAAGTAAAGGGCGATTGATCCTAGTAAGTGAAAGCATAAAGAGCCCCTGTGATTACGTAAGTTGTGCGGAGACCCTCATGATAATAAGCCCGGTAGAGCCGTAAGGCGCTAGCGTACTCGAAGCGCGAGCCAAAATACCTATCGGTGATGAACGCCAATAATAGTCAAATTTGAGTCGAGAAAAAGGCAAATTCCACCATATACGCTATGAGACGGTAAGACATACACTGCAAGTTATGAGTGTAGTTGAGTTGGCTGATATCGAAAGGTCATTGTGAAGATCGGATAGATCGGCTATGAGTCGAAGAAGTATATTGAGACTTGACAGTATTATAATAATGTAAGACAGGTACATTGAACCCCGAGCCAGTTTAAGCAAGATAAGGGGAAAAAGCGAGATACTGAATTTTGCTGGAGAAATTAGAATTACCCAGTTTGATAGAATATCATGTATTAAGGACTAAGACTCGGATTAACGGTTAGGCGATAAGGGTGCGGTTCGGGATGTATGTCCGCTTATGGAGAAGCCAAGAAATTACCGATACAACGACTTTAATCTAGTGTGGCCTAGAGATGGAGCCAGCGGCGGTCGCGGGCTCTCACCATAATGCCAAGTAAGGCCTGGGCTGAATGTTGACTCCACATCACAATAATTATTCAAGAAATTTCAAACGAGACCATAATTAAAGTGTGTATATATGTTACTTCGAATGTGGTGACAGTACAATGAAAATGATAAGAAGGCAGGAGGTATTATTAGACCATAGAAACGGTATATCATGTACGGTATGAAATTTAGCAAAAGTGTAGCCCAGAGATTACATTATCCACTACGAGAATTGATGTATTGTACGTAGTTATTGATATATATATATGCTAGGATAATAGATATGCTGTGAGCAGCTGCCAATAGGGGTTACAATTACACAGATGCTGATTAGTTCTAGGAAGCATATACGGTGCAACTGCGAGGACCCCTTGCGAAAAGAGAAAAGAAGAAGAAGAAGGGGCAAGTTAAGTGCTTGATTCCAGTGTGATCTATAAAGTATCTCGGTTCTCAGTTATTGGGTTAACAGAATTATATGTTTGCTGCTAGATCTAGGCTTTAGAAACTTACCGGAGTTAATAACTGAATCGAGATGGCTATATAATAAAGAACCTGATTAGGCGAGTCTGACCATTGGCCTTTGTATTATGAAAGAAGCATCCCTAAAGATCGGCAACATTAGTGCATGTGCTAGAACGAATTAGAGACCGAATAGGCATACTTGAGAGATTATTAATACGAGAATTTTTCGAGTATGTTAAGTGGCCATGCATCATTTTTCCGATCTGTAGGTGAGAGTCGGCCTTAGTCAGCCTAGCCGAGAGCCGGCCTTTATAGAATGACTCATGAGCAAAATTTCCCAGAATAGCAGTATAAATCTAAGTGGATACGCACAGGCATAAAGAAGTGAGTGTTTTCTGCTAGCGAGTGTTTACTAAGACAAAGGGATCGGTAGACTCCCAGTGAAAATCAGAGACGGATGCTTTGAGAGTATTAGGGCTAAGCACAACCCTACAATTGTACAATTAGGAAAACAAAGCAGTTAGATGTCACAACTCCATAGTTGCATGAGCTACAGATGCTGGATGCAGAGACATTTAGGGCCTTTGTTAGACTGCAACATTCGGGTCATTAATACAGCTATTCGGTTATGCAAGGTTATGCGGCCAGTTATTAGAGATCGTGATCATTATCAAGATCCTCTGATCAGATAAAGCGGTAGGTGTGCGCAGACGGTCGTTCGAGTTATCCCGGCATTAAATAGCCTTGGCACGCGGCCATAGGCAGATAAGCTCTAGTTATGCCGGTGGATTTTTGTTGGTTCCTCGACATCGGCTTGATATGACCGCTAATTGTGTATGCCGAGTTGTATATCCGAGAAATAGTCAGGTGCATGGAGTGCCGGTATCCATTATTTCAGAGACCCGAGAGGAGCACAATTTACGGCTAGATTTTAGCGTCGTTTTAGAGGTGCAGGTACGCGAGATTGGTGAGCACCGCATTCCACCCTCGGACGGATGGGCAGTGCAGAGCGCACCATTCGGATGCTCGAAGATATGTATGGGCGTGTGTGCTAGATTTTGTGGTAGGCTGGGATGAGCATTTGCCCCTAATCAACAATAGTTGTACTCGACTATGGGATACTGGCGCGCTTTTGAGGCTTGCCTCCACGAGCGTATAAATCGCCAGTTAGGCTAAGAATACGAAATAGGAAATAAGTTGATTGGTGGTTTCATTGTTCAAGCGACGCGAAGGGAAAGTAAAGCAAGGAGAACGCCTATTGACTGCACGAGTCGCCGAAATGTGTACGGATATACGGCGCGAGCACAGATTCGATGTGAATGATTGGGTATTTTTGAAAGTGTCTCAATGAAAGGGGTGATGAGATTCGGCAAGAAAGGTAGCTCGGCCAAGGTTTGTCGGGCCATATCGGATTCACGCAGATTGAGAACTAAAGATATTGCGTCTGTCAAAGTATTGTGGCATGTAGACAGGAAGGGAATGGCATGGGAAGTTAGAAGGCGGAATATAAGCTGATGTCCTCTTTGTTCCGAGCCTAGTCGGCGGCGTATGTCGTATTTACCTATCGGCCCTTACGAGTTGTTTATGTATATAAATGAGAAAGATTGATGCTTAGCTATCAAATGAATCCTAGTATCGTGTGGAGTACCTATATTGGACTTTTCTATATTTCGGGTTTGGGATAGTCATATTACAGGGGAAACTGCGAGAAACTTTTCTAAGTAGTAAGTCAAGATAGTTGAGAAGTCCTCTAGATGGCGGTTTCCATTCGGGGGCGAATGTTCTTAAGGGGGAGGGAGAATGTTACACCCGTAAATTCCCACATAGATGGCCTATTCGCGTGTTGGTTAGAGTATTTGAAAGCCATACATGCTAGAAAAAGCCCCGGGGAAAATTGGACAAGCGCCAAGTGGGCATTCCTTGAGAGCATAAATGCGACTTATAAATTGCATTCCAGTGCAACTTACTCATCATTCAGGCGTATAAATCGCATTCCTGCAGATACGATTTATGAAGTGTCCAAGTATATATAGCCCCTCTTCGGTTTTAATTGGTCATATCCTTTAAATAATTTCGAGAATCGCTGACCAAAACGAGAGAGAGAAGACGAGGGAAAGATTATATAATCATTTGATTACGACGCAACGTAGTCAGCTCAAATTAACCTCTCAGTACCGAAAATTATTTAGTAGCAGAGAGCATTCCTACGGATTTTTGTTTCGCGAAATACGGTAGCGAATACGTCGAGCTACCGGACTAAGGTAAGTAGAATTGCTCCAAATTAGTGTCTATGTTCTCCTAGCCGTAAAGTGAATACTTCTCCCTTACGGACTCCCGAAAAATAGAAAGTTTTGACCGTCTTTTCGATAAGCCTAAGTTTAGGCTATAATTATATCAGAAAGTGACGTCGTCCTTGAGTGCGTTGTATTTGTAGTGCTAATTGATGTTTTATATGAATGCGGTTGGGAGAAATGGCCCAGATGCCCGGCCCGAGCTACGTCAAAGTGCATTCGGATAACTGAGGTTAAAGACATGAGATTCATTCTTCGGCAAGTTATTAGCTTTATTATATGAATCATAATGCTTCATTTTGAACTCTCGCGGTTGAATGTTGAGAATTGAAGTAAGTTTAGTAAGTGCAGGTTTGCGTTGTCGTATCGTATTGAGTCAGAAGATAGAGAAGCATGCGCCAAAGGGCGAGTTAGCATTCAGTTCGGTATAGCCTATTGTATGATTAGCAAGCATGTTGTAGAATAAAAAGAAATAGATTTTCATAATAAAAGGCTTTAGTAAAGTAATATCAAATAGTCGAACGTGTATGGTTATAGACTAGCCATTCGGAACCCAGATGAGATATGGGCTACGAGATTGTGGTTAAAGAAAGATTACGAAGAATCGGTATACTCCCGGATCGGAATAGAAATGATTTCAGATAATCTTTTCCAGTTATACATGCTTGCTATATGGCTATTTGCTTGTTGAGACTTGTTATAGGTCGTGAGGGCCTTATTGAGGCATTTTCGCCACACAGGTTAGTATCGTGTCGCCCCTTTGTGAGCGCGGGTGGGTTTCACGTCACTCAAGGAGTGGCATGCCGTCCCGGCAGGACGAAGATGGGATGAAGCTTTCCCATAGCGATCGATCAGCTTTACGAATTAAGCTCCGGTTTTGAATAGCCACATTGAGTTGTGTCCGGGGAACCGGACCCTATCTACATTCGCATACGTACATTCGGTTATTACAGGTGTATCGGTTTTGGTCAGCCCAGATTGAGTTTGTGTCAGCATCCAGACCCTATCTGTTATTGTCTGCACAGCAGAGTCCTCCGGACCCGGACACGGTTACTTATATCGGAGCTGGCGGCGGGCGGAGACCCGGGGCGGTAGGAGCTCAAAGTGAAGCGAATGGTGGAGTGACTTATTTTTGGCAGGTTTTGACCGGGTAGGGGTATATAGATTGTTTGCTTGCTTGGTGCCATCCGGCTTATGGGGGTTCGTATTGGCTCTTGCTTGCTACTTGTATATCTATTTATATATATTTATATATACTAGCTACTAGACGGCGAGCCGTCGCGTTTACGGTACGCCTCCGCCTTGCTCGGTCTGAAAGCATGATTCGGTTTTGCAGTTCCTTCGTATTCAGTTATCTCCTGCCATACAGATTTGCTAGATATGCTATTATATGAGTTCATTTGAAGCTATATGCATTTAGTTGCACATACTCAGCCACCAGCGTACGCGCCCAGTGGCCTTGGCTGTAATACTTACTGCAGGTACTCTCATGAAGCGAGGAGCGATCCCTCGTGATTCCGATCGGCCTATTGAGTTATCGGCTCACTGTCATCCGGAGTCGATTTCCGAGTGTAGTTTCTTTTTCTTTTGATATCTTTATACGATGGTGAGGGCCTGTCGCGTCATTCTATCGCTCACTCATGAACTTGGGAGGTGCTATACTCTCACCGTATTCAGAGTGAGCAGATCTGCTTCTTGAGCCATCTGGATTACTGTTGTTTAGCCTTCTCTTTCTTTGTGTTGGCCAGTATTTGGGACACCAGCTATTTGTAGTAGTGACCTTGCGGTCACGTAACTCCCGGTATTTCCTTGTTAAGTTTCGAGATGACTAGACGGCATGGTGGCCTTGTCGGCCCGCATAGGTTCCGATTATGAGTATGTTACGGTCGGCTATTGCTCTGAGGTACATGTGGCTATAGGCCCAGGTGGCGGTTTGTGTTACAGCCGTTATATAGCCTTGTTTCGGGAACACGAGATAGAGCTAGCCGGGGAACCCGGATGTGCCTCGGGCCACAGTTAGTAGTCGAGTCCTTCTAGGAACACGGTGCAGTCATACCCCAAGTGAGGCGTGACTAAGAATCATACTTATTTTAAAATTTTAAAAGTAGTTAGTCAAGCATGCAACTAGATTTAGAAGAAAAAATTTCAAATATATTGCTATTCAAGGAATTTGAAACTTCTCAATGACACACCAAAATGTTAGGAGGATTCATATTCACCATAATAGAAGGCAGTAAGATTAACATTACAGCGGCCCGACCAATAGATAATTGGCGACATGTATGAGACAATAAGTATTAATAAATTCGAAAGACTTTTCCACAATCGGAACCCAAACCTCAACACATCAAGATCTGCGATCTCAAGGATTCGAGAGCAATGCTTGTATTGGGGAGGATAGAGGGAGACGAAAATAATAGAGGATTGTTAGTGTAAGAAATTGCGAAGTAATAGCATGATGAGTAATTGTTCAATGGGTATTACTAAAATGTAAATCAATGTCATAAAGTTAAAGAGAAACATAGTTACATCTCTAGAAAATCAATTATGTTTAAAAAAAATATATCCTAGAGAAAAGCCGTGTTCTCTTGGTCGGAAGATGAGAAAGTGCACCTACTTATATAACATAATTAGTTAATGGGGGTAAGCGGAAGAAAATATTCACAAAATCAATTAAAGGACTTTCCTTAACAAGAATACTCAAATAATTCTTTGTCATAATCAAATAAATATTGACAAGAGAATAATAAAAAATAAATTTATTTATCATAACCAAATAAATCAGTTAAGGGAAGGGACTAATCAATCACATATATTCATCTGAAAAAATCATATATAATCAGTTTGGGAAAGGACTAATTAATCACATATATTCATATGTAAAAAGTTCCCCATAATAAACTAATTCAATCATATTGGCCTCAAAATGTTTACCATAATCAAATAAATCAGTTGGAAAAAAATTAATCAAATCACATATTCAGATGTAAAATAATTTCTATTTACCATAATTAACGTAATCAAAAATCAATTATGCACGAAGATTCAATTACCCACACATAAGAAACTAAAGGGTATAAGTCACTAGAAACTTTCAGCAAGTATAATAGTTGAAATTCTGCAAATATAAACAAGTAATATTCTTAACCCTAATGTTCCAACTTGAAATGTCTTTGATGAACACGTATATGGAAAGAAGTTATGAGACGGAAAGCAATATTAGAGAAGTTAAAATTCCTAAAGGAATTAATTAGAAATTTGCATAGGATGGACAAAATACAAATATGAAATTACTTTAATTAATCAAATACAAAAATATCAAAAGATTGTACAAATATTACCATAATTAAATAAGTAGTAATATTGTCATAATTTAGAGTATATGAGAGGATTAATCATAATATATTATTGGCAACAAAAAATTTAAAAGTTGTCATAAATCATATCTAATAATAGCAAATGAGGCTTGTCATGAATCAAACTCGAAAGGAAAGAAGCATCATATAATGTTGTCAAAGTTATTCACAAAATTTCCATTTATACTCGGACTATTAAAGTCATATTGTATGCACAAAATTATATTTTTAAATATTAATTATCATATCATATTAAACACATATGAATCATATACATAGACCGATGATTTTACCATAATGCATTATATTAATACAGTATGAGAAAAACAAAGATCGGCTAAAAGATAAAAGATACAAATCATACGAATTTATCTTGACTTATTTCTAAGGAGTCGAATCATAGGAATATTACTTAGTATATAGCGTTTTGTTCGAATGCAAATTTCTATCAACTATTTGATTTACCAAACCATTTTTTATTTTAAACAAGTCCAGAGATAGGGATTTGGCAAAACTTTTACAAAGCTTAAAGACTCTTACACAAAAAATTATGAGCACAGAAGAGCAATACTGGTCAGACTTCAGCCAACCTCCTAAAGTACTAATATTATACAGAAAACAGTAGAACAGAATTATGAACTCGAGGTTAAGGATTTCGCATAATATAATAACATGGAGAAATATGAGTAACAACATGGAGAAATGAGCGAGAAATTGGCTTTTTCACATTTGACAATATGAGTAATCTCAAATGCGAGACTTCAACGTGCGGGGAAATCATGAGATGGAGAGAACTAACCGTAAACAAAGGTTAAAATGAAGTGGATGATGTTCAATTGTTGGTTTCGGCCGGGGAAAGGGAGATAGAGAGGAGAGATGACGGAATTTGTGAGGGTGAGTTACGGTGAAGGGAGGAAAGTGAAGAGGTGTGTTAGTCCCTTGAGAAATGAAAGGAGAGAAAATGGAGGGAGGTGGTCGATCGGTTTCAAGAAAAGATAATAGGAGAGATGGTGATGTTTGGATGATGGTGGTCGAAGGTGGAGGCACAGCGTATTTGCTGCTGGTTTGCCGGAGGAGAAATGAGAGAGGAGATTGCTCTCTGGCAGAAATGGCGGTAACAGTGGAATGGAAAAAGGGAGATAGAGGTGGAGAAAAATGAAAGAAAGAGAGAAGAGAGCGGCCGTTGATGGTGTTTTACGGTGGTTGCCACCGACCCAGTGTTGGCGGAGAGATAGAGAAGGGGAGAAAGAGAGAGGTGCGACGGCTGGGAGAGGGATTTGGAAAAATGGGAAGTGAATTAGGGTTTGGGGGGTATTGGTTATTAAGGAAATAAAATAGGGTTTAATCGAGCCACTGGATTAAATTGAATAGGCATTTGAGATTCAATTTGATTTGTATGGGTCGGGTTTTGGGTATATCCGCAGGTCACGGGTTGGGTAAATGGGTAGAAATTAATGTAAATTGAATTGTATTTCAAAAAGTGGCCAGATTTGATAAAATTTGGCTAAAATTAACAAAATTTAGGTAGAAAGTGGCTAGACATTAAATAAATTAGTAAATTAAAATCTAGGTGTTATTAAATTAATAAAATAATATTCTTGTAGTATTTAGTAAATAGGTAATATAATAATCTAATTTAAGATAATTTATAGCAAATATCGTATATTATAAAATCTAAGTAGAATTATGAAAATATATTAAAAAATTATATATTAATGCATTAATACGATTATACTATATGCGACATAATTACATATTAGAAAATTAATAAAATTGAAACTGAAAATATAAATAATCATGTTTAAAATTCTATAATTTATAATGATTAACTATTAAAATATTATGAATATTTATTCTATAAAATTACGTAAATAGGGTAATTTTTTTGTAAAAAAATAGGCGTATATTAATAAGCAACTTAGACGGGACATAGGGAGGTCAAAATTAGGTGTCAACATGCATGAATAGGAATAGCTTAAAGTGAACTTACCCCTCTTAATACTCACTATTATATAGCTTAAAATAGCGTAGTTTAGGTCCTTAGGGCTTAGGAATGACGAAAATACCCTTAATAATTTTTAAGAAAAAAGCTGCTCTACCGGAGACCACAGGCGCCACAACGGACGTTACGCTGTGATCCGTTACACCACTCGTTGTCACACCACAGAATCAAGTCTCGAGATCCCCAACCCACAGTGGATAGAATGAGTCATTACAAGCTCCAACGACTCGTTGATGCCCGATCGTTGCCACCCTTCCCTTCCTTAAATTTGGAACTCTTCCCAACGGGTACTAGCGACATTTGCTACCAACGATGAGTCTTTATGTGATCCGTTTTTTCTCCCCGAACTGAACAACAGCGACAATGGCTCCATCCAATGGCCCATTACACCTTGCAGCGGGTCATTTCAGAACCCGTTGCACATAACCAGTTGAGGACCTCACCAAGGACACAACTAACGGGTTGTTGGTCACCATTAATGACCCATGCAATGGCACGATACAAGAAGTATTTTCATTTTCAAATCGGTCTAGTCTTAGGCACTTCTGGAGTATTACAGCCTTCCAACTCCCTTTAACTCAGCTGGATTCATTGTAAAGAGAGACCAGATGCTGACATATCGAAGAGAAGAAGGTCAAGACCAAATCAATCTCTTGCTCGCTCGGGATTCCACATAAATAATGTGTGAAACACTTCCTAGATATTCTCCTCAGGAGCTAAGCTGGATGATCGGGGTTTCGGATGTAGCATCATAACCCTAACTAGATGGTACATATATCCCTTAGAAATCATCTTTCTAAATTAAGGTAGGAAATGGTGATGATAGACACAAGTAAACTATCCATCCATTCTAGGCAGGCTCACCAAAAAATCGAACTCACGAACGGGTTCTATAAATTTCCTATCCGCCCACTTTAGGAGGCACGACTGGCACCTGGTTTCCTACTAGGACCTGAGCTGGCAGGCGGCGAGACTAAGCGCCTCGGGTGCGGGCGGCTCTAACTCTAGAATCAAGAAAACAACGGGCTATATAGCATCTGTAAATACAACCCTTACCGACAAGGCCTATATCCACATGTGAAAATAAATAGCTAAGAAGAGACAAACAAACATAGGGAGTCTATGCCGGGTCGACAAGGCATGCATGATATCTAGTTATAAGCTGGAAAGTAAAATCCAAATCTTGGCCCGAGCTATGACCCGACAAGGCCACCAACCAACAGCAAATAGGGTCCATGCACCCAACATACATGATCTAAAAAAACATTTGGGACCCCACATGATCGATATCATCTAACCACGAGTAATGCAATGCACGAAGCCTCTAGGAGTAATAAGATGGTTGGGACGGGGCCAGACCTACCCACTCTTATTACAAACAAAAAAGTAAACCTCTATCCTCAAGCGAAGAAGGGGCGCGGCTGCAGCCTTGGCGGCCGGAGTGTGAGGACCTCTCTCTATCTGCACCTGAGGCAAGTAATACGGCGCGGAGAAGAGGGTGTCGGTAACACAAGTGCGAGTATGTAAAGCAATAACTTTAAATGACAAAAGTAAGAAATAGAGCTGACAATAAGCTAGATATAAAAGAAAACGAATTTAGGCGACTTAGGTAATGAAATCAGTACTAAACATAACTGTAATAAGGAAGGTAGGTTCATCAGGGCAAATATGAGCGTCTTATTGTCTAACTATCGATGGCCAAAGCAAGCATAAACCATACACGGCCCTCCATAAGCCGAAAGGTACAATCGGCCACAAGAATATCCACCTGGGCCCCCATTATCCCTGGTGAGTACACCCAATCAATATACCCCTATCCGAGTCATGCGAGTCAATTACCGGCTATAAGTGTCCTACCGATCCCACAGTGCACGGGTGGGCCCGCTCGGCCCACGAATATAGTTTGTGTGCAGTGGGAGGACTCACGATATCTACCTCCGGGCATAAATGCTCGGCGGGGAGTGTGTATAAGGCCAACAACGGAAATATGAGGATACGGATCCCCATCTTCTTCCCTTGCGAGAAGGCATCTTTTGCTCCGTGAGCGACGTATCCTTGCCCTGGCTGGCAGGCGGCACAACTATAACCACAGGGTAGTCACGAAAGCTATACATGTATAATCCGGCCCAAGCGATACAATTTATGAGTCTCAGTTGACAACAACAACTCAACATGATAACATACTCCTGACATGCTTTAGTGGGATTCATACTTTTGCACTACTATGCTAAAGAAACTAACTATGAAATAAAATGCACGAACATACCTCGATTCTTGATTCTCATTAATGATAGGTTTCTTCTTAGTATTCAATAGCTTTTCCAAGCGAAATCGTGTTACTGGAAAGATAGGACTAGTTTTAACACTAAGTGCGACAAAACTATATATATAATTATTAACTATATTCCAACTTTACGGAACACGATTGAAATCTCATTATTTCTCAAAAGTCTAGAACGTAGAAATTCTTACTTCCAAGCACAGGAATCGTATTGATACTAGTTTGGAGAAATTCAACAACTTTAACGGCAGGATGATGATGATTCACTGGACCAATTCCACGACTATCTCCGTAGAAATGCTCCCTACAACCTTACTTGATACCCAAAGTTAATTCGGATTTGGATGGCATTTAGTAGCGTAATCGGATGAAAATTAAAAGAAATTTTCTGCGTGCCCTCTACCTCTCGAAGTTATATGAGTAAATAACATGAAATCTAAGGGTGACGCCTATATATACTTGAGGTAGCAGACAAAGCAACGTGGCATGCTACGCAGCCCAGCGGTTCTTGTGCCACGTTGACTGCTGCACCCAGGAAGCGGCTCGTGCCACTTGCCCACGCCTCTAGGCGGCAGTTCGGCCTCCTCGCTTGAAATCCCGACTTTGCACTCGTTAGGCCTTTCCCCGGGCCCTTTCCTCATACAATATGCATTAGAAACTCTTAAACAACATGAATGGCCGACTAAATATTAAAAACTTAGGGGATGTAACATCCTCCCGCCCTTAAGAACATTAGTCTCGAATATTAACTTCTACTTGCAAGAACCTTAACCTTGCAATTACTTATTTTGAAAAATTTGGGCAGAGTCTCCCTATAATATGGACTATCCAATTGAAATACGAGAAAAGTCCAATATAGGTACTCCCCACAGTACTATGGCATTCATTTCCCAATAGGCGGAATTCAACTACTCCACATATACATGTGCCATAGTACAACTTAACAGAAACAACAACAACAACATACCTCTAGCTGCACAATCTAACTAAGTCTGAAATAACTGAGGATATCTTGTTTCATATCATCTTCTGCCTCCTAAGTCATATCCTCTCAGTTCTTATTTCCTTATAACACTTTAACGGAAGCAACATTTTTGTTCTCAATACGCGGATCTGTGACTAGTATGGCTGTTGGGCTTCCGCCGCTAACTCCTCGGTGATTTGGACGTCTTTAGCTTGGACAACCGGGAGGGATGTCCTATGCACTTTCTCGGCATTGATACACATGCAAAACTAGAGTGAGAAAGGTTTTTATTCCAGGTAAATCCAATTCGCAACCTTACCTATCCTTCGGCCGAATCGATAAGGCCCAATAAACGTCGGGCTGAGCTTGCCTTTCTTACCAAATCTCGTCACACCCTTCATCGGTGAAGCCTTGAGGAATACCCGGTTACCCGTATTAGAATTATAGGTTTCTCCGCCGCACATCGGCCCATAAGATTTCTTGGCTACGAGCGGTCGATAGGCGTTCCGATAAGCTTTACTTTCTCTTGATGATGAATAATATCTGGCCCAATAAATGCCGATTCTCCTACCTCAAACCAACCTTGATTGGAGACGCACTTCCACCTTATAACGCTTCATAAGGTGCCATTTGAATTTATAAATGATAGCTTGTGGTATTATAGGAAAATTGATAGCGGTAGATGTTCATACGGTACCTCAAAATCTAGCACACATGCTCGTAAAATATCTTCAAGCGTCTGGATGGTACGTTCTGCTGTTGCGTCTGTCGAGGATGGAAGGCAATGCTCGAGTTAACTGCGTCATGAGCCCCTCTAAAAAAGATTGCCCAAACTTAGCTGTAAACTGCTGCCCCTCGTCGGGAGATAATTGACAACGGAACACCAACAATCGAGACTATTTCTTTTATGCCACAGCTCAGCATAATCTTTGACTGAAAAAGTAGCTCTTACTAGTAGAAAGTGGTGTTTTTGTCAACCTATCAACATTGGGATGGAATCATCTTCACTTTGAGTGCAGGTAACCACTGAAATCCATATTAGCTACCTCCATTTCCATAAAGGCAGCTATATCTCTGTCAAGCCACCTGGTTTCTGATGTTCAGCTTTCACCTGTTAGCAATTGGGACATTGAGCTAAAATTACCTTTATCCCCTTTTTCATTCCCGGCCACAATTAAATATCTGCTTTAAGTCCTTGAGCATATTTTTGTCAAACTGGATGGAGAGAGTAGCGGGCATGATGTGCCTCGCCCATAATTTGCTGGCGAAGCCCTGCCATGTCTGGAACGTAGAGGCGATCCCTATATCTCAAAACTCCGTCCCTATATTTCAAATATGCTTTTAAAGATTGATTAGAGGAGTAAATGTCTTGAGACCTCACTTCTTTTGGTTGACCAAAATTGGATTGTACAAGATGAGCTTGGTAGTAAGAATCATGTTGGTTGAAATCAAGTGGTGTCTGATAAATTTGGAGTTAGGAGCTCTACTCATTGCTAGAGTCAAAGATGGTGCATATTTGTTATGCATCACGATAGTGTTAGCCAGTGGATGAATAGTGGTTGAGATACCCTTTTTCCTTTTATTCGGAGAACTTTCTCGTGTTTGAGTACTTGTTTATGTTGTGGCAATATCAATAATTTTCTGTTGAATATATATTCATTTTTCTAATCGGAATCAGACTTGCGATGTTACATGAATGATTGTGAAGTATAAGTATTTTCGATATATATTGTCTATTGTGGTGAGAAATATTGAACTAATTCCTCTTGAATATTGATGGCGTCATCATAGGCGTTTCTCCCTTCCATCGTCTCACATATTCCTCAAAAAAAGTTATTATTGTTTCTTACTTTAAGAAAATCCAGAATGTTGGATCATCTTTAGTAATTAAACTTATCTGTTGTTCTACAAATTCTTGAGCCATATCTTCCCAAGTATGCGATCTTGAGCGAGAATTACATGCCCAAGTGATACTCATCCTTCTATTTCTACTTATTTATCTATTGTTATGTGTACATTCTCTTTGATTCTTAGATAAGTATGAATTGCCTAACCAACATGATTAGTTTTGTTTTGCGGGTAAAAATGAATTTTTGGAAACTAATATATATGTTGGTGAAGTGAATGGACTTAGAAAGAAAAGGAGTGGAAGTTGACAATGGAAGTTGGCAAAAATAGGGGCTCCTGATGGCGCCATGTCACGCTACTGCTCCTTGAAGGCATTACGCCTCAGATGAATTATTTATGTCAAATTCCGGTGGAGGTTCGCGTTACCTCAGCACGGAGGGGCGGTGCTCCACGATGCACACTCCGTGTCACGTTGAGTGTGATTACAGGAGACCTCAAGTTCCAGTGAAGGTGCAGTGATAGCACCGTGGCACGGAGAAGGCTCCACGATACAAAGGCATTGCCACGTTAAGGTGCACTTACACAGGAGACGATTTCCAGTGAGGGTCCGCGAATCCCATTAGCTGGAGGGAGTGCTCAACGATACACTCTAGTTCCATGTTGCTTGTTATTTCGGAAAAATTCTCAATAGTATAATCTGTGGTTTATTTGGCTTATTCTGATTAGGTTGAGCAAGGCATTAGTTGAGGCGGTTGAGAGGGGGCGAAAATTCTAAAGTTTATTATCTTCCTCTTTCTCTTTAATTACAATTTCTTGTATGAATTCTACTTATTTGAATGTTTAATCCCTGCGACCATTATTTAATTACTTCTTCTTTAAGGTTAAGGATAATTGTTGAGGAATGTAATTGTTGATCATTTGATTTTCATCTTTTCTTCAATAGTTGTTCTATTAATTGTTTCCATTTAATGTTTGGCCAATGTTAATGTATATCTAGAAATTCAATTTGATTTTGAAAAGGAAGGGATTGGACGGATGTGAATTGGTAGGATATGACTTTTCTTAGGCGCAAAAATTGAAAAAAAGATTGTGAATAAATATATACGAGAAAGTCTTATTAGTCAATTACGGAATGGGTTATGTATGGCTAGAGCATGAAATTCTTATATCACAGAAATGTAGAGTAAGGTTCCATGATTCTTAAATTGGATAGGAGTCGAAAGATTCAATCCATAGGCAATTAATTCACGACTAGCAATAGAAGAGAGAAGATTAGTTGAATTTAATTAATAAATTACAACCCTGCATGCTTTATCTTAACGCAACTTGTTCATTGCTATTGTTGAGACTCAAATTACAATCTTGACTTGGAATTCTCATTTACTTAGTAAATTTTTAACTCATAAAACATTATTTATTTGGTTATCTTGCATTCACTTAGAGATCTTGTTCCTTTGACACTTAAGTTAATTAATACCGTAGTTCGGTCCATGTGGGATCGATAGTGAAATAAGCCACTTTACTACTTGTACGACCACGTGCACTTGCGTGTAGTTTTCAGTCGAACATATGCCATTTGTTGAAATCTTGTTTGAAATACCAAGTTAATGCCATTCTGACAATTTCACCTGTCATCTAGGTAGGAGGTTTCATCGGGTCCAATTCCGACTAATACGCTACAATAATCACCGGATGCTCAATTGGGTCTCCATGCCCATTGAAGGTCTTGAATTTTGGGATCTTGTATCCCAGCGGCAACTGAACATTTGGATGCTGACAAAACTTCCTATATCTCAAATCTAGAATATTTCTAGAGTGTAGTTTCTCATGCACAATCTTTTCCAAGTTATTGATCTTTTCGTCAATGTCATGATCTCGCCTTCGGATGTTGTCATGTCTTGCAAAATACAAATATGGACATTCAATGAAGGAATTGGTTGAGGGAGTGTAAGAGATGGGGTTGGAAGGAGAGGTACTATCGAGAAGATACTGTATCGAGGGGAGGACCAAAGATTGTGTTAAGAAAAGGTGGAATTGTTTGGAATATTGGACATATTGTCAAATTGTGGATTCTCGGCGGGTGTTCAAATACCTGACAACTTTTTAAAAATAAACAAATCAATAAATATCAAATATTAAAAAACAAAAATAATAATATTAATAACATCCAAAGCGATAACTTGTTAAAGAGTTTTAGCCAAATAAGCAAGGTTTTAAACTCTTGCAAAATTCAAAGAGCATGGCATGGATAAAAGTGATGAAAACTGTTATTTCAAACTAGTGATATTGAAGAATGCTAGAGAATATTGAATGAGTAGATGGTGACGGCGCTAGCTAAGTTGGCAATCTAATGGAATGAACAAAAATCGACTTGTGCCGGGCAATCGGATCCTTGATCAAAGAAAGGAGATATGCCTTTGAGGAGTAAAACAAATAAAAATAGAAATAAATGATGAATTATGCTTTTTCATGATTGAGTCGAAGTTATAGCTTTTATATGATTATCAAACATTAATGATAAAGAAAATAAACCAAAGTAGAGTTTGAACTTAAATTGAACAAATAAGAAAGGATGCACCTTTTAGAATTAATCACATGCTAAAGAGATACTTTTGAAGGCACATAGTCAATAATATTGAAGGAAGGGAAATGAGATTTAGACTAGGCTTGAGATTATATTATTTGAGCCTAGAAGTGTAAGATATACGGGATATACGATTGATGGAATAGATACAGAATGATTCTAGAATTATCTAAAGGTTAGATTTTGAAGTAAGAAGGAATAGAAAGAAGAAGATAATTACATAAATAAATAAAACAATATATTTCAAATTGACATGTAATAAATAATTTGCACGTCCTAATACATTGTGACCTCATTTATGCCAGAGGTAGGCCTAACGAATTCTAAGACAAATATGTCATAATGTATCATCCTACCTGTTCCCACTAAAATATCCAATATAAACAATCTTTGCTTTAATTTTCAAAATGAAATATTACAATATAGAATAAAGCTATAATCTAAGTAAAATGCTCCTTTTGGCTTTCTAACGACACACGACACGAATTAGTCTTTTATGACCTACATTATAAAAATGTTAGTTTTACCTTCACATCCTAAGGAGCAAATAGTCCACATATTTAGGCGTATTTATCTCTAAAAAAATACACATAGACATGATAATTTCCTTTTCGAGATTGTAAATTTCTTTGGACTTTGGGAAAAGTCAAACTAACGGTCTCAATACATCAAGAATATCGAGACTTCTAGGGATGATACATGCATGACTTAATATAAAATTTCTAAGAGTTGGGCGGATATGGATAGAAAGGTTTTCTTATGCGAGAAGACATGTAGCATGGTAGTAAAACTATCCATTCACCCACGCATAAGCCGGCCCATAAATGGGATTTTGAAAGAATTTCGCGAGTAAAGCACAACTAGCGTGTATAGTGTGTGATAGTGAGAAGTTCCCAAATGGGGGAATATGAGCGAAATTGCAATTTACAAAGCAATAATAATTAATACATAATAAAAACTGGTAACACAATAAACGGTTAAAAGAACATTAAAGTTTAATAAAGCAACAAAAATTAAATAAACATGTCATAGGTTATTTCAAATAAAGACATAAAGAAAGAGTTGGAAAGAATTATTGTTAAATAACATTAAACAAGAAAACATAGGGAAGTAAGAAAAGTTAGGAAATGTACTAAATATTTAAATAAGAAAACAAATAAAGGGAATCAAGGGAAAGGATTAAACATTGAAGAATATAATAATTTAAACAAGGAAGCAAATAAAGGGAATAAGGAAAAAGTTTTACATGGAAGGAAACAAATGAACTTAAGAGAGTAACAAATTCAATTAAACATATGCACTTAAAATTTACATAAATAATGAAGGTGTCCTTTTCGGGAATGTAAAAAATACTTTGGGACACAAGGTAAGTTCACCATTAGTCTTGACGCGCCATGGGGCGGCTCGCCTTCTGGTATGATGTATATTCCTTAGTAAAGGATTAAACGGTGAAAGCTTTAAGAATAAGAGTGAGTTTAGATACGGTCCCTTCAAGTGGAAAACTTGAGTGGGAAAACTTATGTCCATGTATATAAGTGATCGACCAACTCATAAGACATTTTTCCAACACGGGTGCTTTAAAAATGAGCGTTCGTGTGACCATGCAACCGTTCTAAAAAGAAAGAATAAAGGAGGTCCAAATGGGGAGGATTTGAATAGACTAACAATTATATAAAACTATAACAAATAACACATAAAAGCAATAATATAATGAATCAATTATAAATAATGATAAATAATTATCCAAGTGGCTCGGTTAAAACATAACAAATATATATACACAAATTAAGAAAATAATGGGGAATAAGGGAAAAGGAATATACATGAAACAAAAATAAACAAGATATGATTGATTTTAGACAAAGTTCCCCCAAACGGACAACTTGAGAGTGAAAACTCCACTGTGCCGTCGGAAACAAGGCGATCGACCAAATCATGAGACATTACTTGACACGGGAGTTAAAAGTGAATGGTAGTGAAACCACACAACCATTATCAAGTGTGTGAGTGTGAAATATTCAAGGGAAGACAAGATTAAAGGATAAGAAATTTATCATAAAAAGAAATCATTTGTCATAAAAATAAATAACAAAAAAACGAATGAAATTAATCACGTTAAGAAAATATTTAAAATAAGGCAACAAAATAACAAAATGAAAAAATTAGGACATAATATATATGGAAAAAATATACCACAAAAATAGATATGCAGGAAAAAAAGAAAATTTTAACCTTAACTAAAAGTTAAACAAACAAATTAATTTGTAAGTAAAATAAACAAATAAGCACGCAAGACAAACACAAAATACCCACGCTAAACACGAACACATGTGGTTAGAACCTAAAATATCCCCAACAAATTCGCCATGTTATGCATTGCCCTATTTTTCTCGCGAAAAGCGAAACTAGACATGTGACAACTCTTCTAGGATTATTTAAAAGAAGAGTCGCCACCTAGCAAGGTGTGTTAAGACACACGTTTTAAATTTTAAAAAACTTGTTTGAACTAGCCTAGGTTTTCAAAGTCGGGTAAGGGTTCAGGTTACCTCCCGAAGGAAGGTGTTAAGCACCTTTCAAGGTTCAAATGTGGGTCTTTTCGGATTCGTTAATATGTAGGAAAAACTAAGTTATCAAGTAAGGTAAATCATTTTTTATGCTAAGAATACATCTAAAATTATTTAAAAATATTATAAAATTAAAAATAAATGAATCATTTTTTATTATTAAAATTAGAAGACCACCGAAATCATTACAAGAAGAAGAAAAATTAAATAAGCAATGAAAAAACTTAGGACACCATGGGTATTAAAAGGGATTATCATTATCTTGATAATTCATCCAACAATCAAATAATAAAAAAACAATAGAATACAAATAAACAAAAATAAATTTATGAAGGTGGACGACCTCAAGAGACGCCTACGTGTCTCAGAGAATCGGGTCATATATAGTTCGTTAAGGAGGATTATTTTAACCTAATAGGATCACCCTTTGCTAACTTAATCAATACCCGCGTAATTCGTTGTAATATTATTTACTTGAGCACAGACTATCATTTCCATCTAGCTACCTAATTAGTTAATTATTAACTTAAAAGAGTTCTAGAGTGAAGAAAACTAACGGCCTAACATTTGTATCTACCCATCCAAACTTAACGTCCAAGAGGCATTGAAAAACTATTTTTTGGATTTTGGGAATTACGAAATCCTAAAGTTTGTTAGAGGCAGTGCGTCAAACAAGCAAATTTAGAAAAAACAAATAGCAAACATGGAATTCAACTATAGGCCTCAACATGATTATTATATAATCCGATGCGCGGAATAGACATACCATGCATACATAAACATTTAAGTTAGAAGTAGCACAAGAAATCCAAATGCATTTGCTATTGACATTAACCTGAGACAGAGGTAAGATCCCTACCTTTATGATTTTACCTAATTATTTTATCGTAAAAAGAATTTACTCTAAAACATTGTCCAAATCAACTCATTATTCAACAGATTCAAACATAATTTAATTATTTAGACAAACGGGATACTAGTACTTTTCTATAGACGCATTTTTCTAATGCGAGATCGTAGTCCACAAAACAATCAAATGTAAGTGAAGTTTTTTAGATCACGAATTAAACATAATTCATGATGCACAAATATTGGATTTAAGTTGGATTTACTTATTCAACAGATATTGAATGTGTCGACAAAATGTATAACTTAAACAAATTGATTACATGATTCTAAGTATAGTATATATTCAACAGGTTTCAACAATAATTTAATAGAGTCTTGGAAGGTCCTAACAATGAGATTCCTGTAAGTATGATTGATGAATCACCAAGAGGAGTTCCAATTGAAATATGTCCAATTTATTAAGAAGAGTTTGTTTTATTACTTATCACTATAAAAATCTAAGATAAAATGCATGTGCCATAGATGGTGTTTTCTAATATGAGAAAATATAATTCTATAAGCATGATTTCTAACGTGCACGTTACCTATAATAACTTTCTAGGTAAGAAGGCCCGCGATTAAAGAAAACAGTAAAGGAAAACATACAAGCCCACTAAACCCCTTTTAACTATTGTCGAAACGTTATTACAATTATTACAAGATGGTGAAAATAAATAAATAAATAAATACAACACACTATAAGAAAGAAAGAATAAAAAACAATGTGAATATTTCCTGACCTCTACATCTTTTGACTTGTCTTGCTTCAAATGAACAAACTTACATTAATCTGTGTAGCCAATCACCTAAATATTGAACTCAAAGATCATTTTATTTTTAATTTTTAAAGTGGTTAAGTCTAACGTATTTGGTGAAGAATTTCAAACCTATTACTCATTAGAGTTTGAAGCTATAAAATAATATTTACACCAAAATGTTAGGAGGATTCATATTCACCATAATAGAAGGCAAGTAGTTAATCTGAAGCGGCCCGACTAATTGATAAACTAGTGCAGCGAGCAACCAAGCATCAAACAATAAGTATTAATAAATTCAGAAAGACTTTTTCCACAATCGGAACCCAAACCTCAACACATCAAGATCACTAGAATCTCAAGAATTTCGAGCAATGCTTGTATTGAGGAGGATTAGAGGAGAATAGAGGATTGTTAGTGTAGGCTGCGAGTAATAGCATAGACAAGGTAATTGTTCAATGGGTATTACTAAAATGTAAATCAATGTCATAAAGTTAAGAAAACATAGTTATTGTCTCTAGAAAATCAATTATGTTTAAAAAAAAATATATCCTAGAGAAAAGCGTATTATCTTGAGGTGGAGTGATGCACCTACTTATATAACATAGTGGTGCTTGGAGGTAGCGGTGAAGAAAATATTCACAAGAATCAATTAAGGACTTTCCTTAACAAGAATAGTCAAATAATTCTTTGCATAATCAAATAAATATTGACAAGAGAATAATAAAAATAAATTTGCTACATGTACTTAAACAAATGTTGATTAAGGAAAGGGACTAATCAATCACATATATTCATACGGAAAAATCATATATCGCATAAATCAGTTTGGGAAAAGGACTAATTAATCACATATATTCATATGTAGTTCCCCATAATAAACTAATTAATCACATATATTGTTATGTAAAATATTTACCATAATCAAATAAATCAGTTAAGGAAAAAAATTAATCAAATCCACATATTCGAGATATAAAATAATTTCTATTTACCATAATTAACGTAATCAAAATCAATTATGCCTGAGAAGATTCAATTACCCACTATAAGAAAAACTAAGGGTATAAATTGACAAACTTTCCTTGAAGTATAATAGTTGAAATTCTACCAAATATAAACAAGTAATATTCTTAACCTAATATTCCAACTTGAAATGTCTTTGATGAACCATTATATGGAAAAGAAGTTATGAGCGGAAAGCAATATTAGAGAAGTTAAAATTCCCATGAGAACCAATTAAAAATTTCACTTAGCATAGGATGGACAAAATACAAATATGAAATTACTTTAATTAATCAATTAACAAAAATATCAAAGATTGTACAAATATTACCATAATTAAATAAGTAGTAATATTGTCATAATTTAGAGTATATGAGAGGATTAATCATAATATATTTGCAAAAAAAAAAAAAATTTAAAAGTTCTTCATAAATCATATCTAATAGCAAATGAGGCTTGTCATGAATTAACGAGAAAGGAAGAAGCATCATATAATGTTGTCAAAGTTATTCACAAAAATTTCCATTTATACTCCGACTATTAAAGTCATATTGTACTGCACAAAACCAAAAGAACAAATTATCCTTATCATATTAAACACACTTATAGATGTATACATGAATAAATCTGATTACCATAAATAACGTATAATGCTTTCACGAATCAAAATATGAGAAAAACAAAAGATCGGCTAAAAGATAAAAGATACAAATCATACGAATTTATCTTGACTTATTTCTAAGGAATCGAATCATGGGAATATTGCTTAGTATATAACGTTTGTTCGAATGCAAATTTCTATCAACTATTTGATTTCACAGCCATTTTTATTTTAAACAAGTCCAGAGATAGGGATTTGGCAAAAACTTCTACAAAGCTTAAAGACTCTTACACAAAAATTATGAGCACAGAAGAAGAGCAATACTGGTCGAGCTTCAACCAACCTCTAAAAATTACTAATATTATGTATCAGAAATATATTAAGAAAAATTATGAATTCGAGGTTGTTCGCATAATGTAATAACATGGAGAAATATGAGTAACAACATGGAAAATGAGCAGAAATTGGGTTTTCGACAATAATTATACCCACGAACAATAATCACGAAGAACCCAGTATAGATTAACAACTAATTGTGTCAATCTCAAATCGGGGCTTAGTCTGCAGGAAATCATGAGATGGAGAGAACTAATATTAAACAAAGGTAAAAATCCCTAGACAGATAAAAAATGTGCAATGGTGGTGGCCGGAGGACGGAGAGTGGATGATGTTCAATTGTTGGTTTCGGCGGAAAGGGAGATAGAGAGGGAGGGATACGAATTTGTGAGGGTGAGTTACGGTGAAGGGGAGGAAAGTGAAGGGTGTGTTGGTGCGAGAAATGAGAAAAGGAGAGAAAATGGAGGGAGGTGGTCAGCCGGTTTCAGGAAAAAAGATAGAGGAGAGATGGTGATGTTTTGGATCTTTGTGTGGTGGTCCGGTGGGAAGCGGCTCGACTGCTGGCAGTTTCTTGGGAGGAGAATGAGAGAGGAGGGGTGCTCTACGGCCAAATAGCCGATACTTGATTGGAAAAAGGGAGATAGAGGTGGAGAAAAATGAAAGAAAGAGAAGAGGAAGCAGCTGCTGATGGTGTTTCTGGTGGTTTCCAGCGGTCCCTTGACGGAGAGATGAGAAAAGGGGGAGAAAAGAGGGGTGCGGTGCAGGAGAAAGGATTTGTTGGAAAAATGGGAAGTGAATTAGGGTTTGGGGGTATTGGTTATTAAAGGAAATAAAATAGGGTTTAATCTGAGCCATAAGTTAAATTGAATAGACGACTGAGATTCAATTTAGGGTGTATGGGTCGGGTTTTGGGTATATCCATGAGTCCACGGGTTAGGTAAATGAGTAGAAATTAATGTAAATTGAATTGTATTTTTAAAAAGTGGCGGATTTGATAAAATTGGTTAAAATTGGCAAAATTTAGGTAGAAAGTGGCTGAACATTAAATAAATTAATTTGAAATTAAAATCTAGGTGTTATTAAATTAATAAAATAATATTCTTGTAAATGATTTAGTAAATAGGTAATATAATAATCTAATTTAAGATAATTTATATAAATATCAATATATTATAAAATCTAAGTAGAATTATGAAAATATGAAAACAAAAATTATATATTTTTTTAATTTGTGTATTTTTTTTTTGGTTTGAAAAATTGTTTGAAAATTAATAAATTGAACCAACAATACACAAAAACAAAAAATTCAAAATTTGAAAATTATAATTTATAATGATTAACTATTAAAATATTATGGATGCGATTTTTTTAAAAATTACGTAAATAGGGTAATTTTTTGTAAAAAATAGGCGTATGTGCAATAAGCAACTTGGGCAGGACGCAAGAGTCAAAATTAGGTGTCAACAACATGCATAATAGGAATAGCCTAGAATGAACTTACCCCTCTTAATACTCACTATTCATAGCTTAAAATGACGTAGTATAGGTTCTTAGGGCTTAGGAATGACGAAAATACCCTTAATAATTTTTCTGAAAAAACTGCTCTACCAGGAACCACGGGTGCCTAGCGGACCGTTACTGCTTCCAACAGTCCGTTACACCACTCTGTCACACACCCCGAATCAAGTCTCGAGATCCCAACACATTTGGATAGAATGGTCATTACAAGCTCCAACGGCTTCGTTGATGCCGAGTCGTGCCACCACTTCCTTAAATTTGGAACTCTTGCAGGCACTTACAACGACTTGTTGCATGCCAACGATGAGTCTTTATGTGATCCGTTACTTTCTCTGAACACGAAAAAACTGCCACGGCAATGGCTCACATCCAATGGCCCATTACACCCCTTTTGTGGGTAATTTCTAGACCCATTGCCTGCAACCTTCCAGTTCTGGGACCTCACCAAGGACACAACTAACAGGTTGTTGGTCAGTGTAATGTGCTTTGTTACGAGAAGTATTTTCATTTTTACGCTACTTTTTCATTTTTCAAATCCGGGTCTAGTATTGCATCCTTCAACTCCTTTAACTTTCGGTGGAGTCATTACGTAAAGAGGAATAGATATAGGCTGCATATCAGAAAGAGGTCAAGACCAAAATCAATCTCTTGCTCCTTTCGGATTCCACATAAATAATGTGGGAAACACTTCTAGATATTCTCCTGCTTCTATAGAATGGCTGGATGAGTCGGGGTTTCAGGTGTAGCATCCTTAACCCTAACTAGATGCATACATCCCTTAAGAAATCATCTTTCTAGAATTAAGGTAGGAAATGAAGTGATCAATAGACACAACTAAACTATCCATCCATTCTAAGACGGAGGCTCACCAAAAAATCAGAACTCTACCGAATGAGTTCTATAAATTTCTATCACGCCCCTTTAGGAGGCATGAGCGCTGGTTCCTACTAGGACTGGGCACAACGTGGCACAGAGAAGAATCAGTGCGTTGGGTAGCATGCCACGTTGCCTTGTCTGCTGCCTCAAGTATATAGGCCTCACCCTTAGATTTCATGTTGGTACTCATCGCCGAGGGGTAGAGGTAAGGACGGGGAAAATTTTAATTTTCATCAGGTGCATACTAAATGCCATCCAAATCCGAATTTACTTTGGGTATCAAGTATAAGGTTGTAGGGAGCGTTTCTACGAGATAGTTTCGTGAAATTCGCCCAGTGTGAATCATCATCCCGCCGAGCCAAAGTGGTTGGAATTTCTCCAAACTAGTGTCAATACGATCCCAGTCTTAAAGTAAGAATTTCTTCACGTTCTAGACTTTAGAGAAATGACTGAGATTTCAATCGTGTTCCATTAAAAGTTGGAATATAGTTAATATTTATATATATAGTTTTCCTTTTTGTCGCACTTAGTGTTAAAACTAGTCCTATCTTTCGATAACACGTTTCAATTTGGGAAAAGCTGAATACTAAGTGGACCTATCGGTTAATGGAAATCGGCAATCGAGGTATGTTAAAGAATTTTCTTTAGTAGTGAGTTTCTTCAGCATAGTAGTGCAGCATGAATCCTAGTAAATGTCAGGAGTGTGTTATCATGTTTAGTTGTTGTCGGTTGAGACTCATAAATTGTATTGTTTAAGGTGGATTATACATGTATAACTTCGTGACCACCTGCAGGGTTTAATAGTTGTATACGCCGCTGCGCCAGAGGCAAGGATCGTCGCTCTGAGCCGGCATGCGAGTCTGCAAGGAAGAAAGATGGTATCCAGATCTCCTTATTTACGTTGTTGGCCTTATACTGCACACCCGCGCCGAGCATTTACTTGAGGTGTAAATATAAGTCTCAGACTGAACCACGGCTATATTGGCGGCGGGCCCAATTGCAGACCCGGGGATCGGTAGGACACTTATAGTGGTAGTTGACTCGGTATGACCTGGATAGGGGTATATAGATTGAGGTGTACTCACTAGGGCTAATGGGGGCCCAGTGGATTATTGTCTTTGATTGTACCTTTCGGCTTATGGGGGCCAGGTAAGGTTTATGCTTGCTTTAGTTACTGATAGTTAGACAATAAGATGCCTCATTTTGCCCGAGTATGAACCCTACCTTCCTTATTACAGTTATGTTTAGTACTGATTTTATTTATTTTCTAAGTGAAGCAGTCTAGTTTTCTTTACTTGATTATTGGCCGGTTCTATTTCTTACTTTTAGTCATTTAAGTTATTGCTTTACATACTCGGTAACGTATTCTTTTGACACCCTCTTAGAGGCGCTGTTGCCACTGCAGGTGCGGATAGATGAGTCCCTCATAATTCCGGTCGAGTCATATAGGCGTCGGCTCCTTCTTTCGAAGCTTGAGTGATAGAGGTTTTACTTCTTTTTGTTTGATCAGTATGGGTAGGTCGGGGCCCTATCCCAACTGTCTTATTACTCCTAGAGCTTGCAGATTGCATTACTTCACTGTGGTTAGATGATATCGATCGGGTGGGTCCCAAATGTTTTTAGACTATGTGTGTTAGTTAAATGGGACCACTATTTGGTTGTTAGTTGGTGGCCTTATCGGTCATAGCTCGGTTCGGCATTTGATTTTCAGTTATACTAGATATCATGGTGGCCTTGTCGACCCGCATAGGACTCCCCTATGTTTGTTTTTGTCTCTTCTTAGCTATTTATTTTCACAGGATGGATATGACTTGTGGGTAGGGGTTGTATTTACAGGCGCTATACTCCAGTTGTTTTCTTGATTCTAGAGTTAGAGTCAGCCACACCGAGAGGGTGCTTAGTCTCTGATCGGTTGAGTGCGGGAAACGGCTCCGTGCCACTTTGCCCCTCTGGGTAGACTTCGTTCCAGCCTCCTCTCATAAGAAATCGAGACTTTGCACTCGTTCGGCCCCTTTCCCTAGACCTGTAACGTATGACACTATAAAACTCTTAAACAACATATGAATAGGCGAGACTAAACATTATTGTTAAAAACTTAGGGGATGTAACATCCTCGCCTGAAAGAACATTCATCTCGAATATTAACTTCTACTTGCAAGAACCTTAACCTTGCAATTACTTATTTTGAAAAATTTGGGCGAGTCTCCCCCTATAATATGGACTATCCAAATAAATTGGAAATCTGAAAAGTCCAATATAGGTACTCCCCACAGTACTATGGCATTCATTTCCCAATAGACTGAATTCAACTACTCCACATATACATTTATATAATGCAACATGAAACAACGAAACAACAACATACCTCTAGTTGCACAATCGACTAGAAATGCAGAATGGCGAGGATATCTAGTTTTCATATCATCTTACGCCTCCTAGTCATCTACTCTGATTCTTATTTTGCCATAACACTTTAACGAAGCAACATTTTTGTTCTCAATCTGCCGGATCTGTCGTCTAGTATGGCTATTGGAGCTTCTTCATAAGCTAAGTCCTCAGTGATTTGGGCGTCTTTAACTAGGACAACCCGGGAGGGATCTCCTATGCATTTCCTCAGCATTGATACATGCAAACTAGGTGAAAGGTTTTAATTCCGGAGGTAAATCCAATTCATAAGCAGCGACCTATCCTTGGCGCGAATCGTAAGGCCCAATAAACGTCGGGTGAGCTTGCCTTTCTTGCAAATCTCGTCACACCCTTCATCGGTGAAGCCTTCAGGAATACCCAGTCACCCACATTAAATTATAGATTTCTCCGCCGCACATCGGCATAAGATTTCTTGCGGCTCACGAGTAGTCATTAGGCGTTCACGATAAGCTTTACTTTCTCTTAAACCCGATGAATAATATGCGGCCCAATAAATGCCGATTCTCCTACCTCAAACCAACCCGGTTGGAGACACACTTCCACCCTATAACGCTTCATAAGGCGCCATTTGAATTGCTAAATGATAAGCTGCTATAGGAAAAATTCAATAAAAGCGGTAGATGTTCATACCAGCTGCCTCCAAAATCTAACACATTCATGCTTTTATATCCTCGCGTACGGATGGTACGTTACTGCACGACCGTCACATGCGAGGATGGAAGGCGGTGCTCGAGGTGCCTGCCGCAGGCCTCTAAAAGATTGCCCAAACTTAGTTGTAAGCTGGCCTTTTTAGGCATAATTGACAACGGAACACCATGCCGTCGGACTATTTCTTTAATATACAGTCAACATAATCTTCGACTAAAAAGTAGCTCTTACTAGTAGAAAGTGGTGATTTTGTCAACTATCAACAATTACCCGGATAGAATCATATTTACGCCTAGTACGAAGGTAACCCTTGCTATGAAATCTGTGTTGCATCCACGTTTCCATAAAGGCACGGCTATATCCACATGTCGGTCCGCTTGGTTTTCGATGTTCCAACTTTCACACATTAGCAATTGGGACATTAGCTCACAATTCTGCTATCCCTTTTTCATTCCCGGCCACCGGTAAATCTCTTTTACGTCATGGTATATTTTGTCAAACTTGGATGGAGAGAGTACTTGAGCATAGTGTACCTCGCCCATAATTTCCTGGCGAGAAGCCTGCCATGTCTAGAAACGAGAGGCGTCCTATATCTCAACTCCGTCCTCAATTACCTGGAGTGATACGTGCTTCCCTCATTTGGACCATATTTTTGAAATTTGAACCGAGGCTAGAATCTTCATGTCTTGTCGTTCTTTCACTTGCACAACCAATATTAATCATGGTATTACGTTACCGCTCCATTGTCTCCTAACTCTACATACGAACGGCTAAACTAGCTAGCTAATGCAATTCTCGGGCCAATTCCTACCGCTCACACATTTGTAAATATGCCGGGATTCCATGGATTACGGCTAAGGGCATGTAGTTACAATATTGGCCCTTCACGAATTATATACAAAATACACATCATAATCAACAACTCCAGCAATGGCCAGCTGCCCGCGGATTCAACTCTTTATGGGTGAAAATATACTTTGTAGGATTTTTGTGATTAGTGAAAATATCTACGTGGACATATCTGAGTAGTGTCTCAATGTTCAAGGCATGAATTACTGCGGCTAATTCGGGTCTGTGTGGTAGGAGTAGTTCTTCTCTACATGCTTCCTCAGAAATTTGCCTAGAAGCATAGGCAATCATCTTACCATGCTGTATCAATAGTACACCCCTAACCCAACACCCGAAGTGTCACAATAGACTTCATAACCTTCTGTTCCTTCCTAGCGATGCTAGTCTGGGTGCGATGTTAATCGTCTTTCGGTTCACAGCTTCTGCTCACATGCCTCGGTCAATGGAATTTTGTTGCCTTCTGCGTCAGTTTGGTTAAATGTGCTGCTAAAGTTGAAAATCCTTCCACGAACCTTTGGTAATACCCGGCTAACCCTAGAAAACTACGTACCTCGGTCGGAGTGGTAGGTCTAGGCCATGTTTTCTTAGCCTCTATCTTACGCATATCTACTTGTATACGGCGTCTGACACAATATGCCCCAAGAAGGCTACTGAATTCAACCAAATTTCACATTTAGAAAATTTGCATATAGCTGGTGTTCTCTGAGAATCTAGACACTTTGCCCGTAGATGATCTGGTGATACGCCTACGGCGGGAATACCTTTGGGAATAATCTTCGATAAATACTATCACGAACAATTCCTGGTAGTAATTAGAAAACGTTGTTCATCATGTCCATGAACTTTATTCTTGGGGCGTTTGTTAATCCGAAGGACATGAATAGAAATTCAAAGTGGCCATAAGTCCTGAAGGTGGTTTCAAAATATCTCATTCCAAACAGACATGATGATATCCTGATCTAGCCATCCAATCTTTGAAAAATACCTCTCGCTCCTGTAGCTGATCAAACAATTCGTCTATTTCTGGGAAGAGGGTACTTGTGCTGATAGTGACTTTATTCAACTGTGATATTCTACATACGGAGGGAGTCGTCCTTCTTCCTCCACCAAACAGGCAGCGCACCCCATGGTGAGGTACTCGGCCTGATAAGCCCTTGTCATGCATTGCTTCAATTGTTCCTTTAGTTCTCTGAGTTCAGCAGGAGCCATCCGATATGGAGGAATAGATATAGGTTGAGTGCCTCGTAATAGATTGATTGAAAAATTAATTTCCCTTTATGGGGGAATACCCCGGGAAGCTCATCACTTGGAAATACGTCGGGAAATTCATTAACCAATGGAGACTGAAGAAAGGGTCAGGCTCTGCCCGAACATCTTAGACAATACTTCAGTAAATGCACCCTTTTGCTATCAATTTTCTCCTCGAAGATAGAAATAAAACGTACCCTTTAGGCGTGGGCGCCTGCTACCTCGCTCAAATCTTTGCCTCCTGAAAGTGGAGATCAGACAATCTTGGTCAAACATTAGATATTGGCATAGCATGGAGCTAGCCAATCCATACCCATAATAGCATCAAATCAACCATTTCTAGTTCTATCAAATGCCGTATCGGCATTTTGGCAACCTCTGCCACACCCCGTAGACCCTTCGGCTATAATAGAGTCACCAACGGGTGTAGACACTGAGAAAGATCACCGAAGCAATTCCGGCATAATACTAAACTTCCGAGCCACTAACGGTGTAACATAGGCAAGGTGTATCCTAGATCTATCAACACATAAGCGGGATGAGAGCAAATGTTCGGCATATTTGTCCTGTGTCTGGTGACTCGGCTCCTTTCGCCACAGTAGTGCATAAGTATGGTGATGCGGGCCCGGCACCTGAACTAGAGGCCTCTAATGCGCCTCGGCCTCTACCGGCGCTGAGCGAGGGCCTACGCCCTGCTGAGATGTTGGAGCTCGTGATCCTGCAAAGTCTATCCATGCGATCCAGGTCACCCCTTACCTAATTTGGAACATTCCTCATCTGGTGACCCTCATATGCAAATGTAGCAGCTTTGTGGAACACATCAGGCGTGAGTGCAAGTAGGGCAAAGTGGTATTATAAATCCACTCTGCTCTACTTCCCTCTGCTGTTGTGAACCCTCTTACTCGCGAACGCCCAGCGGGCTCTTCTTGCCCTCGGCGACTAGACGCCACTTTGCCATTTGCTGTGGTGGAGGCGGGGTTCTGGCGGCCTATCTATAACCGTGGCCTAGGTCCTCCACGGGGCTCCTCACGTATTCCTGAAAATTACGTCACTTGCGGAGCTCTTGACTTGTCCTCCTAATCTCCGTGCCATTATCTGATACCCTCAATACGAGCAAAAGCACGCACACGGGCGATATCCATATCCTCTCGTAGTGTAGGCGCAGTGCGAGTCTGCTATATTCTCGGTTTAGCCCCATAATAAAGCGGTATGCCGCTGGCATTGAGTCCACTTAAAAAAGTGGCGCATATCCGGCCAAGGGTAAAAGAAAACGCATGGCGTATTCACGAACACTCGTGATCCTTACTCAAGTGTATAATCAACTCGCTGTCAAATCCCGTGTTAGGTAATGATCCAAGAAACCTCTAAGAAGATGGGCCGAGGTTGGAGGAGGAACATCTCCCTTTGGACCACTCCCAGCTCTCATACCACGGTACGGCGTGTCCGTAGCCGGAATACCGCCAACTCAACTTACTGCGTAGGTGTAGCATGCATCATCACGAAAATCCTCACGCATCGGTCCAAGAAGTCCTAAGGGTCCACGATCCGATCATCTGTGGTGCGGGGGACTTAGTGCTGGGACTCTCGGACCTCAGGAGCATGGCTCCTAAGGTCTGCAACTATAGGTGGCACTAGCACACGGGCTTGACCATGGGATACATTGCTAGCATAACCACCGCGCTCTTGACCCCCTGGTCGTATGGTACGGGTATAGAAACTCGGGCGGTGCCGTCTGCAAGCCAGTCCCAAGGTACACTCGACTAGCGGTGAAGACTGCTTTGGGGAGGTCGAGATGATACGCCGAATCATCCTGGATAAGTGATTTACAAGGTACAGGCACCCTGTTCAGTGCCACTCCTCTTTGCTACATCTAGCTCTTTGTCATAGAGGTGTCTATTTGGTCCGACATTTCTACGAAAGAAAAGTATAATGAGCTTAGGGACTCAACCCTATCTTTGTACAGCTCTATAGCACGACTAAATAAGAAGAAAGAGTAACTATTCTATCATGCCTTGCAGCCTCACACCTTCCTGTTATCATGATTTTCTTGCATCCATAGACAAGACTCTACTTAGCACTACTTGGAGACTCTTAGGGATACGACCTTCTACGATACCAAGTTTGTCACGCCCCACCTTGGGAGGCAAGGCGGCACACAGTGACCTACTAGTACACCGAACTGCGGCGGCTAAGCCTAAGCACCTCTAGTGCGGGGCTAACTCTAATAGATGAAAAAACGAGACTCTGTCTGTGGTGTAAATACAACCCCCAACAGAGACAAGGCCTATAGCCACGAAAATAAAAAAGCTAACTAGAGACAAACAAACATAGGGATTCCTATGCGGGCCGAAAAGGCCACCATGATATCTAATAATCCTCTTGGAGAAAGTAAAATCGAGGTCCAGCACAGGCTATGACCGACAAGGCCACCAACCAACAACCAAACAAATTTCCGTGGCCAACACACATAACTTTAAAATACATATGGGCCCACCACGACCCGATATATCCTTTAGGGAAGTAATACAAATCTGCAAGCCTCTAGGAATTTCAGATGGTCGGGGACGAGCCGGACCTACCAGTACTGTACGAACAAAAGAAGTAAACCTCTATCACTCTAGCTCAGGAAGAAGGGCGTATTTCCTGTACGGGTGGCCCGGAGTCGAAGGGACCTTCTCCTCATTCTATCGCACCACAGATACAGAAATGTGTGGCTTGAGAAGGGCATCGGTACCACAATTATTGAGTATAAACAAATAACTTTAAATGCCTAAAAGTGGAAATGAGCGGCAATAGCGAGTAAAGCAGGTAGGCGTGAGGCAATGAAATCGGGACAAGCATAACTTTATAATAAGGAAGGTAGGGTTCATACGGAAAATGAGGCTTCTTATTGTCTAACTTCTCAGGTAACTAAAGCAAGCATAAACCTTGCCATGCAAGTAGCGGGAAAGGTACAGTAAACCTGAGAATAATCCACCTTGGCCCCCATTATCCCTGAGTACACCTCGATCTATATGCCCCTATCCACGGTTATAGTGAGTCTTCTGCTCTCAAGCGTCCCACCGATCCCACAGGTGCCGATTGGGCATTCGTCCCCGACTATATCTTCTGTCGGAGTGCGGAGGACTCTGATATCTACACCCGGGCGTAAACGCTCGGGGGTAAGTAATGTATAAAACCACGGAAGCCTGAGGATCTCAATCCTTCTCGTCCCTTGCGGACGGCATGCCGCTTCCCAGTAGAGCGGTATCCTGCGCCCTTGGCGGGAGGGCGGCGACACGGCTATTAACCCTAGGGTGGTCACGAAGCTATACAAGTATAGCTGACCCAAGCAAATACAATTTTACGAGTCTCAGCCCGACAACAACTAAACATGATAACATCTCGACATGCTTTCTTTTGAGATCTTTTGGACTACTATCTTGAGAAGAAACTAACTAGAAGAAAATGCTTAACATACCTCGATTGTCGGTTTCGATTAGCGATAGGTTCAATTAGTATTCAATAGCTCTTTCAAGCCCGAAATTGTATTCTTGGAAAGATAGGACTAGTTTTAAAACTAAGTTCAACAAAAAGGAAAACTATATATATAAATGTTAACTATATTCCAACTTTACGGAACATGATCGAAACCTCGTTATTTCTCAAAGTCTAGAAGGGAGAAATGCTTACTTTAAGTTTGGGATCGTATTGACACTAGTTGGAACCACTTTGGCTCATTTTGGACGATGATTCGCCCGGGCGAATTTCATGAAACTAACTCTGGCCAATGCTCCTACCAACCTTATACTTGATACCCGAAGTTAGTGGATTTGGATGGCGTTTAGCAGTATAAACTGATGAAAATTAAATATTTACTCTGTGTGTCCTTACCTACGCTACTCAAAGTTATATGAATAAATAACATGAAATTTAAGGGTGTATATACTTGAGGTAGCGAACAAGGCAACGTGGCACGCTGCCCAACATGCGGTCTGCTGCGTTCCACATTGGCTAACGCGGAGGAGCATCTCCGTGCCACTTTGCCCCTCACAGGCGGCTTGGTTAGGCCTCCTCACTTGAAATCCCGACTTTGCACTTGTTCGGCCTTTCTCGGGCCCTTTCCTCATACATAAGGCACTCTACAACTCTTAACCAACATACAAATAGGCCAACTAAACGTTAAAAGAAACTTATGAGGTGTAACATTTTCTAAGGCATAACATGCACATGGCCAATCCATGCCAAAAATAACATCAAAGTCTTTGCCATGGCTAGATCTACTAAATGCGCTAAGGTGACTTTAGAAGGTCTGTGATAGGGCAATTTCTATATACCCGTTGAGTACATGGCGAATCACTTATTGGAGTAGATACTAAGAAGGGTTACATTAGGATCACGAGGCGGCTACGAAACTACTAACAATATAGGGCATCACAAAAGATAAAGTAGATTTTGAATCTAATAATGTATATTCATCAAGGTGGAATACTCGTAACATACATTGACTACATGCGGAGAGACCTCTACTCTTGACGAGACCCAGGGGCATAAGAATGTTGTATTGACCACCACTGCACTAATGGATGCACCTATTGAGTTGAGCGTCTTTGGTGGGGCTGCGAGAACTAGTGGTATCATGGCCTGTGCATCTTTTGGACAATCTCTAAGCATATTTACGGGCTTCCTAACTTTGAACCAAATACAAATAAATTTAGCTTACACCAACCCGTGTGTCTCACCTTTTTGCCCTCTCTTGAGATCTTGGACTTTGTGGAGTGCACTCCCTAACCTCGATAGCCTGACACTCGTCCCCTTTGGTCGCGCCTAGATCTGGATGGTACATTCATAGGCGCGCGCGAGGGGCGAAAGATCTCTGGTGGGGTATTTCTTATTTGTGGCCACCACTAGGTCTCCTTTAGGAGAATCATAGTTATCGGTCTGGCCCTCTTGTCCTCTATCTCCCGCTCTTATAGCCCACACCCGCCTCTATCTATTTGGGCGTACAAAACTATTCGAGGGAAATCAATGTCTGATGAAGCATCACGGTCCTGCAATTTTTGACCAAATAGTCTGCTACCCCATGCCCGACTCACTTGAGCTCTTTTGTCTTGTCACCATCTCAGTGCATACTTGAACAAGCTAGAACCTTCATGATACCCTGCCTTAGGTTCACAAATTTAGCTGCTCTAATCTCCTCATCTTCAAGAGGAAAGCTGATCTATAAATGTGGTATGGAACTCATCCTAACCAATAGGGCTGCTCCAACTTGTCTATTATCCTTCCATTACCGAACTTGCACAACCCATTCAGTGATGAGGCTTTAATCTGCGCACTCCTCTCTAGTAACTATGATCTGGGTGATCTCTTTAAAACCTCATCAATAAACTGTGGATCCTCGTCCCCCTTTGATCCACGGAGCATAAGGCTCTTCTGAAACTCTCGACTCTCGCCGTTATTTGCATTCTCATTACGGGGGACATACTTTACTGCCTGTTGATTGGCCCAGGTGGTCAAAGCCTGAGCTAGCATCTGAATGGCAGCCCCTAAACTCTTCATGGGCCACCTGCTCGGGTACATGATTCTCGTGGTGGTGGGGCCCTACGGGTGCCCATCCCCATTGTCATTCTCGTGGCCGTTTCCATTTAAGTTCCTTCTTCTGTTAACTCAGCAAGGCATGATTCTGCAAACACGTATAGCATGAGTTAGAAGGATAGAGACATTTCATCACCTGAAGAAAATATATCATGAAAGAAGGGGACATTTTCTAAATGTTTCGCAGCCTCTTCATCATAAGTGTGGCGTGCTTCACACCCGTGAAAAGACTCTATTTAGCGTGACTTTCAGACACCCCAGGACAGTTAAAAACCTAATGCTCTGATATCAAGTTTGTCTGGCCCAAACATAGGCCACAGACACTGGACAAGGAATAATGAGAGGCTCCAAGTTGATCTATGGCATGAACATAAAATCTAAATCTCACTTATAATCATCTGAAGTCTAACATATATAAGGTAGTGAAAGTCTGAAAATCTCATAATGTCTGAACATCTGAAAACATAACACAAGTCTGAAGCTGAATACATAATATGTATGATAAGCTCTACTCTTCGATGAGTTGATGGGAAAAAAGACCCCAACTAACTCACTAAGGTATAAAACTTGAAATACTAAAAGGTAAGCGAAAGAAGGGCCTCGAAAGATGAGGACTCACCAACTCGACTGGGAGGCCAACTGAAGATCTCAGCAGCGGGGCTGAGTCTAGATGTCGGAGCCTGTATTATAAAATGATACAACATAGAGTATGCGGTCGATGCATTGGGATGTACTTAGTTTGCAAGGTAAGTAAAACCGCTAAGTAAGTAAAATCCTTAAAAAAGATCATGCATATCATAAAAATTTCATCATAAGAGTGTAGAGAGCAGGGCTTGCATGCTATTATCTAAAAACATGACCTAAACATAAACGCGAAACGAATGACCCAAAGCTTAAAACTATTAATCATAAGTAAAAGTAAACATTGGGTCAAACCTAAAACATAATATCATGACTAATAAACATGCATAAGCGAAATGCAGGGAATATTGGAGACTCTCCACTTATAACAAACATTACCCACGATAGAGCTTACATAGTTCGGACTATTACACTCAAGTGGAAGGAGCTATTTCAAAGCCTTGCCAGGGCTAAGGATGCTACCATGATATCGATATCAAATTTGTGGCCCACAGCCCAGGGCGGGAAGCTCACGGGAGGTTCAAATAAAAATGCAAGAACATACCTACACATTAGCACGTAGTTACGAGACATAACTTTGACTGACCCTTAGCCTACTCGATGCTAGACACTACTCCAAAAAACATGCATACGCTCTCTATCGTTTTCAACGAAGCTGACCATTGACTAGTGAAAAATCTAATCTTGACGCTTGACATTATTCCAGCATAACGTACAGCCTTGGCTCAAACCGCACCTGAAGCTGAACAAGACTGGGAGTCTAGAACCAAGCCATGTGTTAAAAATGAAAATTAGATAAATGTAAAGCATACTTGATGTGTGAATACCAATACTTAAACATGCTTGAAATAGACTTTGATTACTCAAAACATGAACATAGAAATGAGAAATTTGAAATCATACTTTCATCATGAACATATCATCATTACTAAAAGCATAGATCATAATCTCATCTTTTCATGAACTTCCACAGATGGATGTTATTTATCAAAACTTTGACATATAATTTGTAATGAAAATATTATAAAAAGTTCACATAAATCATAATTAAACATTAGAAACATGTACTGAGATTACCATTATAGATACTTGGAGGAGTCACAAGTTGGGTTTGTAACCCTACGAGTCATCAACTTAGAAATCACATGAGTTGAGAGGGATTGGGAATGGAGTGGATGGATACCCACATTCTGACCCACTTGGAAAACTCTAAATTTACATAACCCTCTGCGAATTCCCAAAGGAATTTGGAAAGAACTGATGATTCCTTAGCTTGATCTGCCTTAAAACTATAAGCATGCAGCTGGAGGTGAATAGGCTTAGAATGGATTAACCCCTCTTAAAACACACCTATCTGAGCATAAAAAGAATGTAGTTTAGGTCTTAGAAACTTAGAAATTCCAAATTCCTAAATAAATTTGCGAGAGAAAATACAAAGCGCTAGTCCCAATGAGGCCCCAGGATGACTCATGCGTCGAGACCGTGACTTTCGCCGATGCCGCCTTCCATCAATGCTTTGAAACTTTTTCTGTCCTGTGGTCACCACGTGGGACACCACAACTTGTGTACCCGATGACTCAGTGACTAACCATTAAGGCTTCTGCTAAATCCTTGACCTTCAAATCAAACTCCTGACCATGGCTAACATAACAAGTTATGGTGCTAACCACGACTTGTAGCTTCACCCTTCGTCAGCCAAACCAAAAAATCCAACCGATCTGCCTTCTCTCCATGAGTCACCTAATCACTCATGGTACACCTCATGGGTCACTAGACGACTCTATCACGATCCGAACATAGGTGGGATAGGGATCTGGAAGGACCGAGGAACCGAGAGGCTCCAAGTCAACATGGCATAAGCACAACTAAGAGCATACTATAAGAAGATACTGATATAATAATAAAGCATACTTAAGCGAAGTCTACATGCACTCTATCTAAAACAGTCAACAATGGAAAGATGATTTCTGCATAATGTCTTAATAGCCTACAGAATAATTGATGATCAGTGGGACATCCTCAACTATCTCAAAAAAAAATTTCTGAAATGGAAATAACATGACTATAGATAACTGAATGTCCTCGAAGGATGAGGACTCACAATTCCGGCCAACACAATCCTGAGAAAGCAACACTAATGATGTATTTGAAAGTGATCTCTTAGACCTATATTTTGAAATGATACTTCATAGTGTATGTGGTCGGTACGTGGAATGTACTGGTATGCTAGGTAATTAAAATCGCTAAGTAAGTAAAATCAGAGATCATGCATATCATAAGACATTTCATCATAAGAGTACAGCAGAGTGACACATGTATCTAAAAACATGACAAACATATATTTAGTCATCATCTCCCGAATTGAATGACCTAAAGTTAAGCAACGATAATCGCAAGTAAAACTTAACGGTGGGTCAAACCTACTAACAACATAACATCTCAACTAATGGACATGCATAACTGAAATCATAAGGAACAGTGGGAGACTCGTCATATCACCGACATTACCATGATAGAGCTTACGTGGTCCTTACTATTACTGCTCTCCCTTGCTAGAGGCTGAGGATGCTACGCTGATATCGATATCAAGGCCCAGAAGGCCCCTCGGGGAAGGGAAGCTGGGGAGGTCCCAAATAATCTAAACACTTCTCCATTGGCACGTATTTCTGTGGAACAAGGTTGGTGAACCTTAGCCTACTCGGTGCTAGACACTACTTCCAAAAATATGCATATGCTCTCTATATTTTTTCAATGAAGATAAACCATCATCTTACGGAGAAGATGAATCATAATAATACATGCATAATCTAAAAATATATCATGAGAACCCTTGGCTCAAACCATACCACAAGCTAAAAATGGGAGTCTAGACTCCCAGAAAATATAATATAAGCTAATATAATAAAATTGAAGTAAATCATGAAACATAGTTGATCATATGGGCTTTCCCAAACTGGTGCATGCCTTGAGATGGTCAATCGTAGATAAGCATGGGTAATACGAAATCGTACTTTCATCATGAATATCTCATCATAATTAAAACATGATCATAATCTTCAATCTTTTCATGAACCTTCATAAATAGGCATCTTATTTGTAAAACTTTGAAATCATAATTTGAAATTGAAAATATTATAAAACATGCCCATAACTCATAATTCAACGTTAGAAACATACATAGAGAATACCCATGATAGATACTTAGAGAATTCACAAGTTGGGTTAAAACCCCATAGATTCATTAACTTATAAATCATATGAAATTGAAGAGGATTGGGCATGGGAATGGATGGATACACCCGTTCATAACCTTATATATGAGAAATTGATTATACAACTCTCTTGAATGCCCAAAGGAATTTGGGAAGAACTTGATGATCTCTAAGCTTGATCACCCCTTAGAACTTCTAAGCTTGCATGAATATGGAAGACAGCTTAGGAAGTTAACCCATAAAACATACCTATCTAATCTTAAAATGACGTAGGTCTTAGGAACTTCGGAATATGAAAAAGCTCTTAATAAATTCGAAGGAACATAGCATTGCAAGTCGACTTGGCCCGATCAAGGACCACGACTCATGGTCATCTCCCATTTCAAGCAGTGGAAGCTTACCTTCATTGGTCACAACAAGGGACACCACGGCTCATGGTGTTCCCGACGACTCATGGTGACGGTGACAAGAACAGCTTGCCAAAAGTTTCCAGCGTTGAGTCAGGCTTCCCCAACCCTGCGGCTAACATGACGACTCGTGGTGCTAACCACATATTCATGTAGCCCTCACCATGGTCAACACCCCAAACAGAAATCCAAAAAAGTTTTTCCCTCCTCCCACGAGTCACTCAACGAATCGTGATGCACCTCATGGGTCAGTGGATGACTCATCCTGTGACTTAGTGTAGAAAATCCACATTTTCAGGTTTCAACCCTTAGTCCCGATCTTAGGAATTTCGGAGTATTACGAGACTCGTCACACATGACAGTGCAGAAAATACTATTTTCTCCATTTCAACCCTCGGGTCAGTCTAAGGAGCTTTCGGTGTATTACACTATCGCTTCCATCTTATGAAGCCTTTTGTGAAAATCTATGATGATCTCATGAGCGTCCTCTTGCCTCTTTGTACTATAGAGAGTAGGAGACTTCTCATCTTGGTGAGCACTACAAATAAGGTCATTTACTTGGAAACATCACCGCCTCAGATATATAATCAATCCTTGAGGCCACAGCAGCTGCATGCTGGATTCTTGATTGTTGTCCCACTAGAGTTGTAGGCGTTGCCCTAGTGCAGAGCAAGACCTCTCAAAAAGGTTAGGGGCGAGCTAGGACCTCGGGATGCTCTGTCACGGCTCAGACCTCTCCCTGTCAGACCTCACCAACTGCCACCCGCTCACTGTGTTGCTGATGGCATGGGAGATACAGACCTCTCCCTGATTAGTAGGAGCACATGCCCTTCTCTAAGCGCAATAGGTCTCGACCACAACCTTTGCCCCTTCCTCTACCGTGGACTGGGGCCGCTACTGCTGGCTTAGTTGCTACGTCTCTGTCACCGCTTGCATGTGTTCTCACCATCTGAGAAGGAAAGAAAAAAGTTGTTAGATACCAATTTGGATCACTAGATACCAATTGGAATCAAGTAATCACACAAAAGGAAAGAAGGAGGGAGTTTTCTAAAGTCTTGTAGCCTCAGTAAGTTACAGACATCTCCGCACTGATTCGCGAGACTCACCTCAGCTAATTTTAGGTACAATGGAATCAAGCAAACCTACGACTCTGATACCAGCTTTGTCACGACCCAAATAGCTGTGATTGACACCCAAACTAATCCTTCGGTGGAAAACCCAATGAATTTCGATACTACCCCATAATCAAAACATTCATGATAAAGAAATCAACTATTGTGAAAAGATCAATCTCAAATCATTACACTGTGCGTACTAAAACCAAATAAACAATTTTCCCAGCCTGGGTGTCATTACCCAGACATCTATTTTATTAAAAAGAACTAAAAACAAAAGTAAATAAAATGTTCGAGTGTCAAAAGGTACATCACACGAAAAGGAGTGATCTGCGTCCTCATCTGCTCACCTTCTTGATTCGCAAAAGCGCTGGCTCACAGTTGAGGGCGCGAAGAACTGCGGGCTCAAACTGCACTCAGAAAAAATTGTAGGGGTAGGGTCGGTATATTACATAGTCTTGGAAGGCATCATCGGTCGGCCTTACATAACTCATAGAGATAAGTACAACAATAGAGATATAAAAGAGGTCCTCAACTTTAAAGCGAATTACAAGCCATTTTATGAACACTAGTTCTACTCGAAATCAGTGTGCAGCCAAACTTATTCAGTTAGGCCTCTATTTATACTTGATCAATTATCTGTCATTGGCGGAAATGTTTCTCGTTGCGGCCCGGTATTGTTAGGCAATAGCTCGATAGGCTACTCCCTTCTCAGCTCATCCAACACACAGTTCAATAAAAATCAATAGTTACATTTCACACAACACCATGGATCTATCATGACCTTATAACAAGCACAATAGCTATTAATAACACAAATCCTCAGTTATTCTGTGACAACTACTTAGCAACCCCACATAGGGACAAAGTCCTTTTAGTATTAATGCATCGTTCATTGTTATCAATTTGCATCATATCCATAATAAGTTAGCACATCCTGTAATACATTTTCACATCCACCTCATGAACATAATGAAATCACAATGTAAATGAATAACTTACAACATGGGTAACATGAGGAGCAAACGCCTTCGCTATACTCCCTTAACACTCAACCATACGAATCATGTATACACACATGCTAGTGGGTGGTATACCCAACCATTCATGACCTATAGGGGACTCCAGAAATCCATATCTTGCCTAATTGTGGAACCCGTTTCCCACTCATATGCTCATCTTGGATGCTCTCCTCGGATACAGACCACTCAAATGTTTTATTTCCTTGGAGACTCCCTTGGTCATGAGCCTCAAATATTGAGATGTTCAAATCTTTTCATTCATCATCCTCAAGAATGTATTGCATAGTTGCATCACTTACAAAAAAGTTACAATCTACTTTTCAAATAATGCATCATCAATTAACCATCCTCTAAGTAATGGAGTATATACAGTCTTTATTAACCATACATCACAGGTAGTTACATTAACGTACATACACCATTATTTAACAAGTCGTCACAATTCAATATCACATGTTAGTTACATCCTGAAGGTAGATTAACAACAATAGACTCACATAACACATAAAAATACAAAGACAAATCATCATATATCAACATTGTCCACTATACATGCCATTATATGAGACTATCCTATCATAGTAACCTACCTCAATCTGGAGATAATAATTCAATTACTATGCGGGGCCCTTTCCTTTCCTTAATGCTTTGGAATGTGTGAAATCAACAACATAAGAGAAATTCATTAATTACCCGTTAATTTAGAGCCTAACAGATCAAACCCTCCCATTTGGGGTGTTTTCAAAAGTAAAACCCCAATTTTTGAGTTCTAGGCCTACTCGTTCCACAGCAACCTAGTTCTCTCCATGCAATTCAAAGGGAATGATCAACACAATACAATATCACCCAAATCACCCCACCATTTCCAGCCTAGTTTAACAACCTAGGGTTCTTCCTCTACAAACTTCCTCCATTAAAGGCCTACAAGGATTCTAGGATCAACATCACTTACTTTAGAGATAGAGAATAGAAAATCTTACCTTAAGTGAAGGGATTCTTGCTTTCTTGGAATGTTTTTATTTTGTCCTCTAGATTTCCTGATCACATTTTGGGAAATAATAGGGTGAAAACTCCATAATTTCTACTTAAACCCACTTTCTAGCATTCCCATCGTCCCATTAGGCGATTGCTTTCCACTCGGCGGACTGGCTACGGTGGTCATAGGAGCCATTGCGGCAGTCGAGATAGTTACTCCTCAATCCACCATGCCGGGACTCAAGCGCACCACGGATCAGCTACGATGGAAATTCCACCGCTACAGTGATCCCTGGACCAGTAGCTACCCAAAAGCACAATTCTAAACTTAGTTTAATTCACAACCTCCTATCTGTCCTTATCCTTATTTTTATGTTTTATGCCCTTAACCATCTTATAACGACGTTCGAGGTTGTTACACAAAAGGACAACAAGGTCTACAACTATAATCAATCCAATAAGACAAGTCTCTAGGAATGTTTTAAGATTTTAAAAAATTATAAATGATTGGGACCATGGCACTACAACCTACCCAATACGTACACAACTTGAAAAGAAGCTAACAAGGTAACTCCGAAACATGTTGGAGCTTACCAATGGTTAGGGTAACTCAACAACATAGGTCATGATTTGCTTATCAATCAACGCACCTGTAGGCACGCATGCAGTGTCCCAGGCTCGGAAGAAGGTAGGAAGTTTTGGCGTGTTTAAATAAATGATAAAACAATAGATTAAAAATCGATCCTGAGCCTAATCTAGGGTACCCAACAACTACGGTCGTCACCAACTCATGTATTTAGTTTAGCTAACCAAAGAAAAATCAATACGAGTAATACAAAAAGTATAGAGCGATAGCAATACAAACAATTCACAACCCAATTTTTTTGGGGAAACATGTCACGGTCTTATAGGTCTAACAACATGTACAAGTTCAAGTGTGCCAAAAAATATATAATAGCTATACACTTGCAAGTACGGTCACTAGTGCATTTAAGGAGACATCAATAGTCATAATATAGATTTAATTCAATCCATTAGCCAACCTGGCTCGAACCCATTCTGAGCATACTTTGCCAGCCCACTTTGGTCAGCCCCATGGTCGACCCCTGTGCCAGAGCAAACATCACAACTATGGGTACGTTGAGCCCTTGAGAAGTCAAGTCATACAAAAACAACAACACAAGTAAGGAAACAAAGCTCATATGCAATAGCCCCTAATTCAATCTTAATAGCCCACTAATTCAATCTAAGTTCTATATATTCTATAACTCCCACCAAACTACCATAATCAACTAATTCAACACCCAAAGTAAGACTACAATATTATAAAATAACACCAATAGCAACAAAAGTAAGAATTTTAATATAATTCCAAGGCTAGCAAACAATCTTTGCATGGTAATAACAAGTATTGTACTTCACGAAAAACATTCTATAAAAAGGAAAAAGGGCCTTAACATAACTTAATGTCGACAAATTTGAACATAGCCAAATCATATACTTCCAATGCCTACAAGATACTGCCTTAAGGTAATTTGATGTCGAAATTTGTGACAAATCTTTGCTTGATTTGATAAATTTCCATGTCTTTAGGAGCTAGATGGAAAACAACCTCTATGCTATGTTTAGGAACTAAATAAAAATGAAGAAAAAGAGGATTCAAAGCCAAAATCTGTCTAAATGACAGAGTAAGGACGAACCGCTTGTATGAAAGATGGTGTATGTTCATTCATCCAACCGGTGTCATTGTTTCGAAACCATTACGAAGAGGTCAGTAATTGACGAGTAAAGAATGGAGCGCGTCTTTTCGAGAAAATAGTCGATGAATTGAAGCGGATCCACGAGGATACACAGTACCTCTTAATTGACAAAGCAATAGATGGACTGTCTTTTTAGAGCAAGTGCTAATGAAAAGGGTAGAGAATTTGTTACGGATGATGATTTTTGATGGGGGCAAGGGAGGTCGGGTCCACGGATACCTAGGACCACAGTTCCAGAAATTAGCCCCAGGGTACTGGACATAGTATAAGAATATTTTCTTTTATTTTTAGCTGCATTCAGTAGAGTAGAGAGATAGATAGAATACTTTACTTTTAAGTCGTAGTAGAGTAGATATTAGATTTAGATTGTTATTTACAGAAGATTCAATTTCATCAATTCATGATTTCTTATAATTTTGTAATTTTTAGTAAGAATGTGTAGTTACTTACTTTCTACACTTCTTCTTGCTATGGGCAGATAAATTCAGATCTAGAATTGTGGAACCTTATGATTTAACTTGGTAAAAAATCAATTATGGGCTTAAGATAATTTGATTGATCTTTCTTTATAGTGATTGATTGATGATGAAAGTCAATCAATCACACCAACCTACCTTTGAGGCTCGAAGAAAATTTAGGTTTGGTTAGCATCAATCAATAATAACTCAAGGCATAATCCTTATTTAATGGATTCTCCTAATCATAAGTTGAATTTCAATTGGCAACAAGCAATTAGGTAGAAGGGAGTCCTATTCAATTTTACAAAATTGAAGTAGATTGACACCTATGGTGCTATTGAAAAATACCCATAGGTTTCCTGTCTTTTGCATGTTCATCCATAGCCCACTTTAAATTTACGTATATTGGGTGATTTAGGAGAATCGATCTATAATTGGGGTCACTTCCCTAGTACTTTTCATCAATTGATTTATCCCTAAGAAATTTGCATTTAATTGTTGTAGTTAAATTTTTCCTAATCCTAATCCAAATAATCTCTAAACCTATAAATCTAGATTGATGGATACTAGATAGTCAGATACAACATAGTCTCTTGATTCATTATTCCAAGTTGGGTACTATATTTTCTATGACCATTTTACACTACCATTAATTGAAGTGGATTTGGCTATTATCAGTGATGGAACCATTGTCGGGCTATTGTCATATGTCCTATCAAGTATTTTGATTTAGGAATTTATTTAGTTCTATTCCCTCACATTTGCTTTGCTTTATTGTCTGAAGTAGGAGTATCATGGCATCATGGAATGAGAATGACTTTGATGGTTGAAACCCATATCTTGATCCATGCACATCTTATGGAGTATCCCATTTTCGAAAGATTGTGAGCATGCCCCTGCAAGAGAGATATGCGCATCCTACCACTCCTATGATTGGTATAATTACAATTTATGTGGTTGTAAAGGTGACATTGGGGTGATTGTCTCAACCTAATAATATGGATTCTCCCAAGATGCCTAATGAAAATGCTAGTTGTCTTTTTGAGTTGACATGACCAATGACAAGGTGTATAAAGGAAAATTAGCCGGATTTGAGAATTCAAGCAATGCTACAAATTTTGTTGGATTAGAATTCTAAATTAGAAGAGATCAAAAAATCCACCTCAGCAGATATCATGGAATGGAAAAGAGTAAAATTTTCATTTGACTATACACTTTCCAATCTCATGAAATCATCTACTCTTCAAGAGGTGACGGTTGGCGAAGAGACTTCCACATTAAAGGATGAGACAAAAAGTTTTTATGGCCACAATGAATATTTTGGAAATGAACGAGAAGAGATAACGATTAAAGAATCTCTAAGTCTCAAAGTGGAGAGTTTGAAGAGAGATGCCAAGGAGAAAAATGGGAAAATTTTTGCCTGTGGAAAATCTTTACCAAATGGTGGAAGAGATCAACTTGAAGATGAGAAAATTATTCCAGACATGAATTTTCCATGGATGAACTTTTGCAAGCTTTGGACAACACCTATTATGATAAAAAATTCATAAAGTGGAAATTGTGAGCCACAATTGGTTATAAACGAGAGGTTCAATAATTTAAAGTACGCCAGAGGATAACCGTGAGGGCACTTCATGGATGATGGAAGAATTCTTGACAATGCATGTTGAGCAAAGTCATAAAGTGGAGCTCCTAGAATTATCTATCAATTTGGAGGCAAATTAGAAAGCTATGTTTGAGGCATACAATCTCAACATCAACCATATGTTCTTATTTTTTATATGCACCGAGGACATTGCATATATTTAAGTTGGGAGTACGGTTTTTCATGATGGATTTTGGTAGTAGTATGTGTAGTTTTGCTTTTCTAATTACTGTAGATGTAGTTTTGCTTTTGTTAGATGTTAGAGTTCTCTCGGGTTTTTTAGCCATGGTTCTTTCATGAGAAGCTTATTTTCAGTTGAATATTGCAATTAAATATAGTTAGAGTGTCATAGTATGTAGGCCCAATGATAGATTACTACATGATATTATTAAAATTTACCAGCCTACTTGTTTGAGTTGTCTTTGATTGAACAAAAAATATTTTTAATAGGTAGTGGTGGCGATTGTGGTAAGTGCTTATTTTTATTTTTGAAAAGCATGCCTCCCTCAAAACTCATACTATAGTTTTCCGGTATTAACTTGTGTACCTCTTGCTTTTGACATGAAAATTTTGGCAATGTGTCCCCTTCTTTAGAGAGTGATGTGTTTACTCATTTTGTTATCCATGTGTCCAATATGCGGAAAGAAATTTTTGTTTGTTCACTTGATTTGGTTACATACTTTAGAACTTGCCTTGCTACTTGTACTCATACTTAGGATTGATGATGGATTGTAGAGATGATTTTAGGCCCCTTTTTGTGCTTCTAGCCCCATTTGCCTAAATATACCTACCAAATAAAGTGCGTTGATCTGTTTCCTTTTTGACACTTTGACCTTTTTCTTGATCAACAGCTATAATAAATGTCAAATCTGATTCTCAAGTTGATCATTTTTTGAACCCATCCTCCTTGACACTTTGAAAACTTATGAAAAATGAGCAAAAAGATGTAAGTTGGGGGTGATAAGGCGGGAAAGAAGGAAATAGGTCAAAACAGATGATTGCTTGATCATATCCCAAAGTGTAGTGAGCAATGAGCTAAAGAAGGAAAATAAAAAAAGCAAACAAAAGAGAGAAAAGAGAAAAAAATTGAGCTCGAAAGCACTTTGGGGTGTGAAAAGTTGCTAAAAAGAGAAGAGAAGAAAAGAAGGGATTAAAAGGTAACAGTATTGTGAAGAAAGAATTATGGGGTGTTCAAGGATGGTAAATGAGTCACTAAAAGCCATATTTGTATCCTACCAGTCCTCTAATCCTCATTACAAGCTTAGAAAAGCCTTTGTGCGATCTGACTAGAATACCGAAGGACACTTGAGTAAACATGCAAGCATATGGTGGTTGTGACCTATCTTGTGGACTTCTTTGTGAGAGTTGAGTCTATTTCTCTCCTCTATTGAACTTGTGTGTTCTTATTTGGTGTGTTACATTGCTTTAGAAACGATGGAAACTTTCATGCATTTGTGAGGAAGGAGTGGATGAATGGTGGCCATGTTGATATAATGTCATTTGTGGAGATTGCATTCTTAGTTTGAATAGTTGCGAGAAAAACTGATTTTATTGGACTGAGGGGTGGCTGGAGTGAAATGTGCATTTGTAATATTGTTCACAACCACCATAGACATTGATTGTATTCTAGGATATTAGTTTAGGTCTTAGGGTAGTTTTCTCTTTTCATTTGCTTGAGGACAAGCAAATTTTTAAGTTGGGGGTGTTGATGTGTGAGACTGACACGTCTTTGCTTTATTTCATAGAATTTTTCATGTCTTTGGAGCTAAATTAAGTGGAAACTAACCTCATTATGCTATGTTTCAGGAACCCAGAAAAATAAAGAGAGGATTGGCCAAAATCGTCAGCTTACAAAGCAAGGATGGACCATTTGTACGAGAAGGATGGTGCGCATGTTCATCTGTCCAGTCATTGCCATTATTTCCTGAAACCATTCTGAAGAGGTCCGTAATTGATAAGTGAAGAACATATCATGTTAAAATATGTTCCGTCAATGATTGACATGTCACCAGTTCCATAGAGCAGGACAATGTTAATTGATGAAGTAAGAATGCCTTGTCTTTCCAAAAAAACAGTCCATCGATCAAAAAATGAAAGGCTGTTTGGAAGATGATGATTTTAATCAATGGGGAAAAGGAAGATTCGTCCTTCAAGAATGAGTTTGTCCTGAATACTGGAACCTCACGTTCAAATTGTTTTGGGATTTTCGCATGACCACGGTGTAAAGATTTTTTTGTTATTTTCAGAAGCATTCAATAGAGATTATTGAGATAGATAGAATACTTTAATTATCAACCATAGTAGAGTAGATATTAGCTTTAGATTGTAATTTTAAAGATTCAATTTCATCAATTCATGATTTTTTTTTCTACAATTTACAATTTGCAGTAAAGTGTTTAATTACTTGCTTTCTATCTTCTTGCTATGTGTAGCTAAACTAAGATAAGTTGACGACCTTATAGTCAAGATTTAGTAAATGTGATTGTGGAAGCAATAACATTTGATTGATCTTTCTTTGTAGTATGTAGTTGTAGTAGAAAATCAGTCAATCTTGCCCAATTACCTTTATGAGGCTTGAAAGAGCATAGTTAGGTTGGGTTAGGATCAATCAATGATAACTTAAGGCATAACCCTTGTTTAATGAATTTTTCTAGACATAGGTTGAATTCCAATTGGCAACAAGCAATTGGGTGGAAGAGTTTTCAATTTGGCAAAATTGAAGTAGATTGACTTACCTTGCTATTGAAGAATACATGGGTGGCCTGATCTTTTTCTTGCATAGTCATCTAGCCCACTTTCAATTTACCAATATTGGGTGATTTGTGGGGATCGATCCATAATTAGGGTCACTTTACAAGTACTGTCAATTGATTTAACCTAAAATTTGCATTTAATAGTTCTAGTTAAATTTTGCCTAATCCTAATCGAAATACTCTCTAAACCTACAAATCTAGATTGAGGGGTACTAGATAGTCTGAACTTAACGTAATCTCTGTTGATTCGACCCCTACTCCAAGTTGGGTACTATATTTGCTAAAACTATTTTACACTACTATAATTGAAGTGGATTTTAGCGTCTTTTCAAATTAATTATGGCGGCGTTGCCGGGGACATTAGCATAGATCTATCAAGTATTTCGATTTAGGGTATTTATTTAGTGGTATTTTATCCACTTTTTCTTTGCTTTGTAGTGTGTAGTAGGGTATCATGGAATCATAGAATGAGAACGGTTTTGATGGTTACAGCCCATATCTTAATGACCAATATCCATATTGTGGAGGATCCTATTTTTAGCAAGATTGTGAACATGCACTTGGGAGAAGTGTGTGCCTTCCTATGTATTCTATGATCGGTATGATTGCCAATTCTTTAAATCTGATTTTGATGGTCATTGGGATGATTGTCCGAACTATTATGAGTTCTCCACAAGATTCTCTAATTAAAATGCTAGTTGTCCTTTTGAGTTTTATATGAATAATGACATGGCGGGTGAAGGACAAAATGTCGGATTTGCAGGAGAAATCAAACAGTGTCCAGTATTGTTGGATCAGAATTCCTAACTTAGAAGAAACCAACAAATCTGTCTTGGCAAATGTCGCTGATTGAAAGAGATCAAAAGATTCATTTAAAGATACACTTTCCTATTCAATGTAATCGTCTACTCCTCAGTAGTGACGATTGACAGACTTTCATATAAAAGGTGACCTGGTTTTTGATATCAAAGTAGCTGTTGATAGCTGGCTGAAACTAAGATTAAAAATCTAAAGTCAAGTGAGGTTTGAAAATACGAGGAAAATGGAAAAGGTAGCCTGTGACAGAAGTATTGGCCGAATGGTGGGGAAAGAAGATCAATTTTAAGATGAGGAAATTAACAAGGCATTGCATTTTCATGAATGAACTTTTTGATGAGACCGCAAGTACTTACAGGTTGTACAAATGTCTGATGGCCCTTTTAGAGAAGCAGGAATGTCGAACACAGAGTTGGACCAATTCGGCTAACTATCAGGTTCAGTGTGATATTAACTTTCGCAAGTGATTCTTGAGGTTTTCAAGAAGGTTTAATTAAGTCTAAATATCTGGTGTAGTAATGCAGAATTCACTCTAGGAGCAACATGATTTGAAACCGAGATAATCATGCGATACTACGATTTGTAATGGTTTAAGTATGAAACTATCATTGTCATCTCACATAATTAGAATTGCATGTTCATGGTCTTTGAGCCTCTTAACACGGCAATCTAGCCTCACTGCATCATAGTGGCGGATGCTAATTTCTAGTTCGCGGGCAATGGTATATTTGTGGTTTAGAAGCAGTCAGGGACTTTCGTGCGTCTAACCATTTAACTTTAACTTAGCCTCACAACTACTTTGTTGAGTGGTGATGTGATGATCCCAAGTTGGTCTTTAATACCCCCGTTTGTCAACAAAGCAAGGTGTTAGGTATATTTCTATCACGAACACAAGATTATATCGAAGACCCACAAACATGCTCCTCACATTCTCATGTGTGACCTAGGTAATGCTATAAACTGTGCCCAAGCAAACATATATGTTTTTGTGGTGATCAATCCATAAAAACAACCAACAATCAGAATGTAAGACAAAACGATAATCAACTTGAATTCCAAAACAAATCGCAAAATCACAATTATATCTTGTGGCTTCAACCTAGAGGAAGGGTTCTAGCCACGCATGTTCGTATAGTTACAAGAAAACGTTGTTTTAGAGTAATATACTTACAAGAATAGATGAAAAACCAAGAAAATATGAACCCAATAGGAGTTCTTCAAATCTCCCTTTTCGCCTCCTTGGTTTTTCGAGAAAATCCAGGTAAATAAATGATTTTAGAAACCTGGGGACAATTTACCACTATCTTGAAAAAAATGCAAAATTTGGCCTGTGGTGGAACAGCAACGTGTCACGGAGCTGAACGCCCTAATTGACCTCCGTGACACGGAGTAACGCGATACCCTCCCGGAATGTGCCAAAAAATGCAATTTTCGGCCAAGTGTTGCCGCGTTAGCTGACGTGCCCGCGGCCCTATCGCCGGGTGCGATTGTGCATGTTTTCTTGTTGAATTTCACCTTTTGCTCTTGATTCCATTCTTCCACTTCACCAAATCATGAATTAGTTCCTCAAATGCATTATTAACCACTAAAAAAACAAGGACTAATCATGTTGGTTATTATATATTCATTTACGTAAAATCACATGAGAATGTATATAAATAAGTAGATAAACAAAACTAAAGTGAGTTATAAAGTAGCACTTGGGCATGCAATTATGCCCAAGATCACAACCCCACACTTAAAGTTTTGTTCGTCCTCGAACAAACCTTTTACATCCCATGCACATGAAGACTCTCACAATACTAATTTAACTTAAGATAATTCAAACTCATTCTAATGATTATGTAAGATAGCAAGTTACAAATAGAGCATGCATGTTTTATTCCTTAAAATTAAGTAAAACTATGTTAGGACCTAACCTCAAGAAATTTCTACTCTCAATCTAAGCAAACTCATGCAAATCAGCGATCGAAATCGACATGAATTATCTTCATTAAACATGTGCCCTCACAACAAGAGAGTTACTCATTTTAACTCATGAATTTTCAAAATAACACCATGTATGGTTATATGAATAAAAATTACGCTCTCGCTCTCGCAAGAATTCACATGCATCATGTAATGACCCAAGCTTGCCCTTAGTGTTTTACTCCCACTAATTTAAGGATGTATAAACGTAAGATCAAGTAGGACTTAATGGGTTGTAATGTAAGCTAAGGGACAGGTAGGTATTATTCTGGCCAGTAATAGTGACTATCTCCCCCAAGCGCTTTAATACATCAACATTCATTAAGGACATCTCTTTTCTTACTTCCTCCTCATTCTTTTCAATCTTGAATTTTTTATTCTTGTTCCCGTTTCTTTGTTTTTTCGACTTAGTATTGAGTACTTAAGATATTTTTAATTCATTTATTTTCTTACTCCTTACTAATAATCAACCATGTTTACACAAGTGCACCTTTGTCGCTTTTTCTCAACTTTCACAACTTCTACTTTCCTTCTTTTCACGCTTCTCACTCCTTCCTCTTTGAATTTTTTTCACTTAAGCGCTTAGGAGTTTTGGATCAAATTAAAGGCTAATGAAAGAAAAGGAATAAACATTATGTTGTAGCTATCAAAAAGAATAGGATTAGAAACAATGGGGCTAACTAGGATTCAATATTCAAGGTAGGTAAGAAAGGATTAAATATTTGGCGACATTTCAAAAGAAATGCTAAATCATTTCTCTCTGCTCTACATCCTTCATTTCGTTTTATAAACAGACCAGGCAAGTTCTAGACACTCCACAATAACCTGAGTAATCAAAACCTTACACTCCCTTAGCACAGTACTCAATTCAAGACATACTCAATGATTTTCAACTGACTAATGTAAAATTAAAGCATTAGCCCCAATAGTGAGTCAAATTCAAGAGCCTAGGTGTCTCCAACATAGGTATACCACTTACATGCTTCAACACTAAACATACTTGCATCTTACAATCATTTATAGCACGCAAATATCAAGCCATCAATTAGCTACGGTTCAAAAAAAACTAGAAACTACAATGACTAATTTTACTCCAAGGCAGACCGTCATCCATCCATCGTCAGCGGACGGTCCCACTAACTATGACTAAAAACATTACCATCGGACAAAAGAAAAAAAATTTATTCTTGGTTCAAAGACCTCCCGTCGGAAAGAACCGAAAAGAAAAGGCAACAGGTGATGAAGTCATGCTTAACTCTGTTTTCCACTCATACAAGCATTCTACATTCATAAACATCGTTAAAGCACAAAAATTTTGAAATTTCCCTCACCCCACACTTGGAATCATGCTATGTCCCCATAGCATCAACTTGGCATTTAAGAGGGTGAGAAATACTCCCTGAGGCCTTTAGGCCTAGCTAACTACATGCTTTTCTTTTCAGTGTTGCTACAGTGAATTGTTGACCCCACACTTTTTCTCTTCCATGTTTAATTGCTTCTCTCCGCAGTACTCGAAACTTCCCCTCATCTGCATTTTCCTAACTGCAAAAACAACAAAAGCTTTAAAATAAATAAAAATAACTCTAATGCACGAAATTAAATGGTGCCCAGGAATTTTGCCGAGGTTTCACCCTCAGCGGCGCCCTGTTTTACGTTGCGGCATGACGTAATACGTTTCACCGCTTTTTCCTCCACCTTGAGATATGAATCTCACCCTAGTTTCTTCTCTAATTTCCTCCTATGTTCTGGGGTGGTGGTGAGAAATTGTAAGGACCAAACGTGTAGATATCGCCCATGGCGTTTGTGGGCTATTAGTAAGTGAAGTCATTTTGTCTATTAAATGACAAATTCCAAAATATACGAGGCTTGTTCACTCCTCTAGACATTCCTCTATAAGCCACGGAACTCTATTTCTGTCTTCACCCAAACTCAATGTCGAAAAATGCATCGGTGCAGGGTCCACTACACCTCGACTTTGAAACTGCATTGCAGTTGACTTCCCTACCTGTATACACCTTCTCGCATCAACATCATCTCCATTAATGACAAATGGGGTATATATCTCTACCCAGGTGCATGAATTTTCCTACAAGTACAAGCCCATCACGGGGACAACCAAAAAGATTCTAATTGTAGGGCTTCATCAAAAATTCACCCTTGGCTTCCCTCTTGTAGTTCCTCTTGAATATAAGCTACAAGTTTACTGCAATTTATCACCTTCGGCTTTAGCCATCATCTCAGTCAGATTTAACGCTCATCACTTTCTAGAGCCCTACACTGCATTCTCTTCTTCTTGAATTCTCAAATATTTGCCATCGCCTCTTTCATTGCTTCTGTTTGCTCAATCATCTGTTTTAGCATGTCTTCTATTGAAACAAATTAGAGTCCTCATTCATCATGCCTATATTGAGCAAAAATAACGAAGGATCACTTGTCTTGAAAGAGCTTGGGGATGGTATATGCATTCGGACAACCATCCCAATGTCCATCTTGCCACAACATATATTGCACGTGTTACGGTGTTGCCACAAGTGGGGTCCTCCGCATTGAGACAAGACTCATCAAAGTTAGAGTATCCACCATTTAACCCATTTATATTCCATGATGTCATGTTAAGAAGGGTATTAGATTAAAAACTAAAATAAATAAAAAAACCTCAATTATCAATTCAATTTCAATTTAAAAAATAAAATATTTTTTCAACACTTAAGGAAATTTAAAAATCACACAAAAACAGATAAATTCACTAAACTTAGCTGAGTCCCGGCAACGCGCCAAAAACTTGATGAGCCCGCAAGTATACGGGATGTACAAATACAGGTGGCCCTTTTAAGAACCGGAATGTCAAACCCACGGGGATTTGGACCAATTCAGCTAACTATCAAGTTTAAAGTGTGATATTAACTTTCGCAAGTGTTGATTCTTGAGGTTTTCAGAAGGTTTAATTAAGTCTAAATATGTCAATCATAATTATGAATTCTTTCTGGAGCAACACAGAGTTGAAACGAGATAATCATGCGATACTACGATTTGTAATGGTTTAAGTATGAAACTATCAATTGTCGTCTCACATAATTAGAATTACATGTTCATGGTATTTCGAGCCTCTAAACATGGCAATCTAGCCTCTTTGCATCATAGTGAGCGAGGATGCTAATTTCTAGTTCACGGGCAATCATTATGTTGTGGTTTACAGGCGTTAGGGACTTTTCGTGCGTCTAACCATTTCAACTCACCTTAGCCTCACAACTACTTCTTCGAGTGTTGATGTGATAATCCCAAGTTGGTCTTTAATACCCCCGTTGTCAACCAAGCAAGGTGTTTGGTATATTTCTATTCGAACACAAGATTATGCGAGATATAAACGTGCTCCTCACATTCTCATGTCGACCTAGGTAATGCTTTCTCAAGCTATTACCCAAGTTAACATATATGTTTTTATGGTAATCAATCCATAAAAACAACCAACAATCGAGAATGTAAGACAATAACAACAATCAATAACTTAATTCAAGAAACAAATCGCCGTCACAATCATATCTTGTGGCTTCAACCCTAAGGAAGGGTTCTAGCCACTCATGTTCGTATAATTACAAGAAACGTTGTTTAGAGTAATATACTTACAAGAATAGATGAAAAGAAACCAGAAAATATGAATTATTGGAGTTCTTCAAGTCTCCTTCGCGCCTCCTTCGGTTTTCCAGAAAATCCCGTGTCAAATGATTTTAGAAGCTAAGGGTTCAATTTATACTATGCTGAAAAAAATGCAAACTTTTGCACGTGGTGGAGCGACAACGTGTCACGGAGGTGAGCAGCCTAATTGACCTCCGTGACACGGAGGTAGCATACCCTCTTTGGAATGTGCCAAAAATGCAATTTTTGGCCAGCTGACTGCCGCGTTGGCGGCGTGCCACAGCTATCGCGCCGGGTGCCGATTGTGCATATTTTCTTGTTGAATTTCACCTTTTGCTCTTGATTCCATTCCCTCCACTTCACCAAATCATGGTGGATTCCTCAAATGCATTATTAACTTCAAAAACAGGACTAATCATGTTGGTTAGTATATATTCACATTTACATAAAAAATCATGAGAATGTATATAAATAAGAGATAAACAAGACTAAACTGAGTTATAAGTAGCACTTGGGCATGCAATTATGCCCAAGATCACAACCACTTAAGTCTTGTTCGTCCTCAGACAAACCTTTTACATCCCATGCACATGAAGACTCTCACCTGACTAATTTAGCAAGACAATTCAAGCTCTGGCTATAATGATTATGTAAGTTAGCAACTTACAAATAGAGCATGCATGTTTTATTCCCTTAAAATTAAGTATTAAAGGCTATGTTCAGGACTTCTAACCTCAAGAATTTACTCTCGATCTAAGCAAACTCATGCAAATCAAGCCCAGTCAAGAAATCCAGCATGAATTTTATCCTTCAGCTAAACATGTGCCCTCACAACAAGAGAGTTACTCATTTAACTCTTGAATTTCAAATAACACCATGTATGGGTATATGAATAAAAATTACGCTCGCTCTCGCAAAGAATTCACATGCATCAATGACCCATAAGCTTGCCCTTAGTGTTTTACTCCACAATTTAAGGATGTCTGAACGTAAGATCAAGTAGGACTTAATGGGTGCCAATGCTATTTAAGGGACGGGTAGAGTATTATCAGCCGGTAATAATGGCTATCTCCCCAAGCGCTTTTAATACATCCAACATTCATTAAGGACATCACTTTTCTTACTTCCTCCTCATTCTTTTCAATCTTGAATTTTCTCTTCTTGTTCCCATTTCTTTAAGCACACTCGGCTTAATATTAAGGAGTACTTAAGAATTTTTTTTTTAATTCATTTATTTTCTTACTCCTTACTAATAATCAACCATTTTTACAAGTGCCTTTGTCCTTTTCTCAACTTTCACAACTTCTACTTTTCCTTCTTTTTCCATTCTCCTCCTTCACTCTTTGAATTTTTTTTTTCACTTAAGCGCTTAGGAGTTTGGATCAGTCAAAGGCTAATGAAAGAAAAGGAATAAACATATGTTGTAGCTATCCAAAGAATAGGATTAAGGCTCCAATGGGAGCTAGTTCCAATATTCAAGGTAGGTAGAGGAAGGATTAAATATTTGGCTCATTCAAAGAAATGCCTAAATTATTTCCTACACTCATCCTTCATTTCATTTATAAACACACCGAGGCAAGTTCTAGACACTCCACAATAGCACAGAATAATCAAAAACCTTACACTCATGACACATGCTCAATTCAAGACATACTCGGCGATTTTTACTTCATTAATCACAAGAATTCAAACATTAAGCTTTAATCATATTAGGTCAAATTCTTGAGCCTAGGTGTCTCCAACATGGGTATACCACTTGCATGCTTCAACACTAAACATACTTGCATCTTACAATCATTTTATAGCACATAACAAGAATATCAAGCCATCAATTAGCTACGAAAACCTATTGACTAATTTTCCTCAAAACGGTCGTCATCCATCCATCGTGACTTGAGTCCTAACTACAGCTAAAATTATATCTGAGACAAGAAAAAAAAAAATTTATTCTTGAGGTTCCAGAGGCCCTCGTGAAAGAACCGAAAAGAAAAACCAACGGGTGATGAAGTCATGCTTAGCACAATTTTATTTTTCAATTTTCTCACAAGCATTACATTCACCAAACATCGTTAAGCACAAAAGAATTTTTGAAATTTCCCTCACCCACACTTGGATCATGCTATGTCCTAGCATCAACTTAACTTTGTTTAAAGAGGGTGAGAAATACTCGATGAGGCCTTTAGGCCTAATGGCTGCATGCTTTTCTTTAATGTTGCACAAGTGGTGTTCGACCTTTTTCTCTTCCATGTTTATTGGCTTCCTCCTCCACGGGTACTCAAACTTCCCCTCCATCTGTGCCTAACTTTCCACCAAAAATAACAAAAAGCTTTAAAATAAATAAAAACAACTCTAATGCACGAAATTAAAATGGTACCACGGGTACCTTGGGTTGCCTCCCAGCGGCGCCTAATTTACACATCGCGCGGCATGACGTATTGCGTTTCACCGCTTTTTCCTCCACCTTGAGATGAATCTCACCTAGTTTCTTCTCTAATTTCCTTTTGTGTTCTAGGGGTGGTGGTGAGGGTGTAAGGACCAAGCGGTAGATGTGTATGGCGTTTATTGGCTATTAAGTAAGTGAGAGTCATTTTGTCTATTGAAATAAGCAAATTCCAAAATATACGAGGCTTGTTCCTCCTCACAGACATTCCTCTATAAGCTTGGAAGACTCTATTTCTATGTCTTCCACCAAACTCAATGTCAGCCATGGAGATTGGGGTCCGCTCACCACTGACTTTGAAGCGCATTGTGATTGGCCTCCTTGCCCCTTCCACGCTTCTCCGCATCAACATCTGTCTCTCCATTAATGACAAATGGGGTATACTCTATCTCTTCTTCGGTGCATGAATTTTCCATAAGTGTGAGCCCATCACGGGGACAACCAAAAGATTCTAATTGTAGGGCTTCCAAAATTACCCTTGGTCATCCTCTGCCATTGGTTCCTCTTGAATATAAGCCTACAAGCTGGCCTGCAATTTATGTAGCCTCAGCTTTAGTATATCTCCGTGAATTTAACGCTCATCCTTTCTGACCTCTGCATTCTCTTCTTATTTGAATTCTCAATACTGCCATCGCCTCCCTTCATTGCTACATTTTGCTCAATCATCATTTAGCATGTCTTCTATTCGACTTGGCGTCCCGAGTCCTCATATTCATCATGCCTATATTCGGCAAAAACAACGAAGGATCATAGTAGGGGCTTGGGGGATGGTAGTAGTATGCATTCGGACATGTCCCAATGTCCATCTTGACCACTGACATATATTGCACGTATTACGGAGTGTTGCCACAAGTGGGGTCCTCCACCCAATTGAACAAGACTCATCAAAGTAAGAGTATCCACCATTTAACCCATTTATATTCCATGATGTCATGTTAAGAAGGGTATCGATTAAAAACTAAAAATAAAAATAAATCTAAAATTAATAAAGAAAAGAAAATATTTTTCAACACTTAGGAAATTTAAAAATCACAAAGCAGATAAATTCACTAAACTTAGCGAGTCCCCGGCAACGGCGCGCAAAAACTTGATGAGCCCGCAAGTATACAGGTTGTACAAACATCGAGTGGCCCTTTTAAGAAGCAAGATATCGAACCCACGAGGAATTTGGACCAATTCGGCTAACTATAAAGTTCAAGTGTGATATTAACTTTCGCAAGTGTTGATTCTTGAGTTTCAAGAAGGTTTAATTAAGAATCTTAATATGGTCAACGAAATATTCTGAATTCACTCTAGGAGCATAGAGTTGAAACCGAGATAATCATGTGATCTTACGATTTGTAATGGTTTAAGTATGAAACTATCAATTGTCGTCTCACATAATTAATTGCATGTTCATGGTCTTTCGAGCCTCTAAACACGGCAATCTAGCCTCACTGCATCACAGTGAGTGAGGATGCTAATTTCTAGTTCGCGGGCAATCAATTATATGTTGTAGTTTACGGGAAACGGTGGGACTTTTTGTGCGTCCTAACGATTTAACTCAACTTAGCCTCACAACTACTTTCTTGGTGTTGATGTGATAATCCCAAGTTGGTCTTTAATACCCCCGTTTGTCAACCAAGCAAGGTGTTAGGTATTTACAACCAGACCTGCAAGATATACGCGAGATACAAACATGCTCCTCACATTCTCATGTCCCGACCTAGGTAATGCTTTCTCAAGCTATTGCCCAAGCTAACATATATGTTTATGGTGATCAATCATAAAACAACCAACAATCAGAATGCTTAAGACAAAACAACAATCAATAACAATTCCAAAACAAATTGCAAAATCCCCAATCATATCTTGTGGCTTCAACCCTACGAGGGAAGGGTTACAGCCACTCATGTTCGTATAGTTACAAGAAAATGTTGTTTAGACACAGAATAGATGAAAACCAGAAAATATGAACCCAATAGGAGTTCTTCAAGTCTCCTTTGCGCCTCCTTCAGTTTTCCAGAAAATCCCGAGTCAAATGATTTTAGAAACTAGGGTTCAATTTATACTATCTTTGAAAAAAATGCAAATTTGGCTGTGGTGGAGGCAGCTGGCGTGTCACGGAGGTGAATGCCTAATTGACCTCGTGACACGGAGTAGCAACGTACCCTCACTGGAATGTGCCAAAACATGCAATTTTCGGCCAGAAGTGTTGCCGCGTTGGCAGCGTGCCAAGGCCCCTGCGTGCCCGGGTGCAGTTATTGCATGTTTTCTTGTTGAATTTCACCTTTTGCTCTTGATTCCATTCCTCCCCTTCACCAAATCATGAATTAGTTCCTCAAATGCATTATTAACCTTCAAAAACAGACAATCATGTTGGTTAGTATATATTCACATTCACATAAAATCACATGAGAATGTATATAAATAAGTAGATAAACAAGACTAAATTGAGTTATAAAGTAGCACTTGGGCATGCAATTATGCCCAAGATCACATTTGCAAGCTTTGGACAACTCCTACTATGAAGAAAAACTTGACAAAGTGGAAATTATGAGCCACAGTTGGTTATTAACGCAAGCTCAACAATTTAAAGTATACGAGGATCACTGTGAGGGGACTTCATGAATGATGGAAGAATTCTTGACAATGCATGTTGAGCAAACCCATGAAGTGGAGGTCCTAGAATTTTCTACTCAAAATTTAGAGGCCAAATTAATTACTATATTTGAAGCATGCAATACTTAACATCAAATGGTCATGGGTACTAATTTTGAAGAAGTTTCTAATAAAGAAGAGGTCAAGATAGATTTTGAAGAGCTATGGGTGATTTGCCAACCAACCAATTCAAAAATACTACAAGATACTAAAATTGAAGAAATGACACTAGAGTTGCAATGAAAAATCCATCAAATTATTTTTGAGGACTCTAGTGCATTTGGGGGTGAGGATATCAAGAATGAGGCAAATTTGAAAATGGAGTGATTTAGACCACATTCCAACTGTTTCTCAATATTGTGATTACTTGAAGTTGTGGAAAATAAGACAATCGAGTTTTTGATTGATTTTGGAGAGGAGGATCAAAGTGATTTCATTTTGACGTAACAAAAAGGAAAAATGACATTCCTCATTTAAAGGCCACAAAGTACAAAATGAAATACTCAGGAATGGCCTCCTTGTGTTCATACCATCATCCCATGAGAATCACCAAAATCTCTAGTCAAAGTTGGGTCGACAGTTCATATCCTCAAAGTGGAAGAAACATGGAATGACACTTACCTTCTTAGGAGGCAACTCAGGAGATGCTATACATATTCTCCATCATATCACCCACTTCTTGTACTAATATTGGACTAGTTTTCCATGTTTGTGTCACGCCTCAAGCCTGCACCCCAGGCGTGATCGACACTCAGACCACAAATGGTCCAAGAAAATATTTTTTTTATGGCTTACTACTAGTTGAGAATAAAATAAGGTATATGTAACACCATAAAAGTCCCTAAGACCAAGCCTCGAACTTGGAATGAAAACCAGAAGGAAACCAGTAAAAATTCAATAGAACAACTCGTCATATAAGCCGTTGTCAGAACTAATGACCTGTAACTACCTGAGTTTATACCTTGGACACGACATGATACTTAGGATCACAAGTGACCCCAAGAAAATTCATGAAAAAGCATAATTCTATTAATACTAATCTACTATAAAATAATATTAAGCAGAAGCATAACTGAAATAATGGAACAACTAGTTCTAAGTACAAACTAATCTAAGTAAGTGAATACATATGAAATTTGATACTAAAACACCAACTGACATAGTAACTGACAATTTCTCTGAAAGCCTCTACTACAAAGATGAGTTTCTTGGACAAGACCCCAGCTAACACTAATAAATGAAACTAAAGTTAAATAATAAAGTTGAAGATGAAAACTCTGCCCCTCAACAGATGAGGACTCACCACTATCAACTATTGAAAAGTCGCTGAGAGAAACTAGTTTTGGTGTTGTGGTTGGGTACCTGAGCCTATATCATAAAAATATATAGCACATAGAAATATGAGATTAGTACTTTGAATGTATCGAGTATGTGAGATATATTTAAATAAAAATATACCAGTAACTCATAACTGAACTGAAGTAGAATGTAGAGACCCTATCTGAAAACATAAATACAGTAAAATAGTCTAACATCTATGGCAAAACTGTAAGAATTGATAAACTGAGTTAGAGTCATAAGCATATCTTGAAACTTATTAAATGGATAGGACTGAGGACTCTGACTATACTGTAATATGGGAGAGGCTCTAACCGACATATAAACATGTGAGCTGGACGTGGAGTTCGATGTATACACCCCATTGAAAAGAGCCCATTGTACGTTTCCAGGGTATAGTGGCTAAGTTGTGTGATCACTATCTGGGGTCCATTCGGGTTAATAACCTATGGTAGCATGTAGTTCTTGGAACCTAGGTGGGCCCATTCGGTGCTAAGTACTATTCTGACTAAAAACCTACTTATATCTAGCAGTGCTGTTCGCTCAAAACTGATGTCCTAAGACTAACTCAGAACTACTTATCTGGAAGTGTGCTGACAGTCTAAGGACATGAAAGAATTTGTGTTCTAAGACTTGTCCTAGCTAATTTATTTAAAAGTGTTATGACTGTCTAAAGAACAACGAACATGCTAATAAACTGATACTACTGAATATACGGAGTATTGATAATATTACTGAGACTGAACATACTAAAAGCATTGACTTTCCATCCAGGCATTTGTGCTAAAATTCATAATTTAAGTGAAAATATCATGACAATACAATATTTCTATCTGAATTCTAAATCATGAAAGATTTATTCAAAAATCATGCTAAGGATTAGGGCTAGGAAAACACACTTTGTGAATGAAATCAAAACATGAATTCAACTAGTAATAGTCATGTAAGATTAAAGCATCATCAAGATTAAGGAGTTCTTAAGATGACTGAAAAACCCTAGCTTCTAATCTTCTACGGAGTTGGAAATTATAAAGTTCTTATGAAAATAATTTGGGATACAAGGGGTAAAGGGAACCTTTGTTGAAGTCCCACTTACCTGTAGAAAAGTCCCAGAGAATTAGCTTGGAAATTTTCAGAAGAGATGGATGCCCTAGTTCCTGGATTGAGAGAGAAGATTTGGAGTTTATGTACGTTAATATAAAAATCTAAGTGGGGAAATGAGGGAGAAGAACCGTTTACCCCTCTAAAACCTTTAAAACACCTTTCATAGGTAAAACTTTCAAATATACCCAATCATCAACAACAAACTCCATCTCCCTTCTCCTTACATTTGTATATGATTTTTATCAGCTTTGAGCTGTTTTCAATTGTTCCCTGATAAGATGAACCTTCTACATAGCCTCATGCACCGAATCAGGTCCTCCAAAGATAGCTTCACCGACCTCAAACTACCTTATAGGATATCTACACCTCTTGCCATATAGTGCCTCGAATAGGGCCATCTGAATACTGGAGTGATAACTATTGTTGTATGCAACCTCGATGTGAGGTAGGTGATTATCCCAACTACCTGTGAAATTAATCATGCAATCCCTAAACATATCCTCCAAAGTCTAAATAGTCCACTCAGCCTGGCTACCTGTTTGTGGGTGAAAAGTTGTGCTGAGCTTGACCTGAGTACCAAGTCCTTTCAGAAATGACTTTCAAAAGTGCGAGGTTAACTGAGTACCCCTATCTGAAATGATTGACAAGGGAACTCCATGTAGTCTGACTAACTCCTAGATGTACAGTCTAGCATAATCCTTTAATGAGTCGGTGGTCTTAACTTTTGGACACTAAGCAATGGACGAGAACAACAACCCATTAAACGAAACAACAAGTCGTTGGTTCCTCTTGCTGTTACTAGAAGAGTTTTGAACATTTTGTGGATACCCTCTAAGGGATCACAGAATGACCCATTGTCAGAAACTACTAGCCATTATTTCCAACTGTGTGCACTAGAGGGATTTCTAACCCATTTTGGATTTCTTCCGACGGCTCCCTATGATGAGTCGTTAGACCAAACAACGACCCATCGTCCGACTAATTGTTTGGAAGACATATTTGAGAGGTTTCTGGATTGCTACCAACGGATCAAAATAATTACTTGTTACCTGAAGAAACAGGTCATCGTATTGCTTGTTGGATATGGGGAAGTAATCTGTAGAGGCTAACAATGACTCACGCAATGGGTAATCGTCACTGAAAATGACTCATTGGTTGAGTCGTTCTGGGTTTGGTCTAAGAACTTTTAGGGTGTTATAATATTTCCCCCTTGGGAATATTTGTCCTTGAATGAAGGCTAAGTAAGTTGAAAGACTGGGGATAGAGTTGCAATCCTGAACTGAAGTCTGTAAACTAATTATTAAAGGAGTGACTGACTCCAAACTGAGGTAGACATACAACTGAGTTATACAACTAGAGGGTACACTAAATCATGAGTAGAGCTAATGAGTATGGAACTAAATAGTGTACTGAGGAATTTAGTACCTGATGCTGAAGCTGAGCTGGAAGGGAATAGGTGAGGGTATTTAGCCATCATGTCTACTTCTGCTTCCTATGTAGCTCCCTGAACTAGTTGGTTCCTCCATAAGACCTTTACTGAAGCAATCTTTTTGTTCCTCAGCTTACGAAACTGATAGTCTAGGATATAAACTGAAACTTGTTCATAAGAGAGGTTGTCCTTTACACCGACACTCTCTAGAGGCACTGCTGAGGTTGGGTCACCAATACATTTCTTCAACAAGGACACATAAAATACTAGGTGCATCGATGCTAACTCCGCAGGCAACTCCAGCTCATAAGCCACATTGCTAATGTGTCTCAGGATTTTGTAAGGAGAAATATATTTGGGACTGAGTTTTACTTTCTTCCTCAAACTCATCACCCCTTTGATGGGTGAAATTTTCAGATATACCCAATCATCCATAACAAACTCTAACCCCACTTCTTCTCGTACATACACATGATTTCTGTCGGCTTTGAGCTGTTTTCGACTGTTCCCTGATAAGTTAAACCTTGTACATGGCCTGATGTACTAAATCAGGTCATATCAAGGAAGCTTTACAAACCTCAAACCACCCTAAGGAGATCTGCACCTCCTACATTAAATTTCCTCGAATGGGGCCATCTGAATACTGGAGTGGTAGCTATTGTTGTACGCAAACTAGATGAGGGGTAGGTGATTATCCCAACGGCACTTGAAATCGATCATGCAAGCCCTCAACATATCCTTCAAAGTTTAAATAGTCCACCCAGCCTGGCCATATGTATGTGGGTGAAAAGCTGTGCTGATCTTAACCTGAGTACCAAGTCCTTTCTGAAATTACATCTATAAGTGTGAGGTAAACTAAGTACCCCTATCTTAAATAATAGACAAGGGAACTCCATGAAGTCTGACTAACTCCCAAATGTACAGTCTAGCATAATCCTGTGCTGAGTCTATGGTCTTAACTGGTAGGAAATGTGTTGACTTAGTCTCTATAACCACCCAAATTGAGCCATGCTGTGGGCGCGTATGAGGTAGACCTGTAATGAAGTCCATGTTCACTTCTTCCCACTTCAAGTAGGAATGCTAATATACTGATTCATACCCTAGGTTTCTGATGTTAAACCTTGACCTACTGGCAGTTTGGACACTTAGCCACAAATTCTGCAATGGCCTTCTTTATGCCATTCCACCAGTAGACTTCCCATAAATCACGGTACATCATGGTGGCACCTGGGTGAATAGAGTAACTAGTGCTGTGAGCTTCCATTAGTATCCGCTACTTCAAATCATCTACATCGGGAACACACAACCTGCCTTGATAATGGAGCACACTATCTCCCACTTTGGAGAAAGATTCCACCTCTTTCCTTAGGACTGCTTTCTTCAGCTTAAGTAGAATTGGGTCTTCATCCTGCTTTGATTTAACCTCCACCACCAGGGAGGATTTTGACCCACTTTGGACTACAACTCCACCTTTTGCTGAATCAACCAACTGGACCTCTAATTGAGCTAGTCTGTGAATATCCTTTGCCATTTCTTTTTTATCCTCATCTATATGAGCAACACTCCCAATAGACTTCCTACTAAGGGCATCGACCACTATATTGGCCTTGCCCGGGTGATACAACACACTATGTCATAATCCTTTAATAATTCTAGCCATCTTCTCTGACACAGATTTAGGTCCTTCTGACTGAACACATATTGTAGGCTCTTGAGTCAATAAAACTATTCACATGAACCCCATGAAGGTAGTGCCTCCAAATCTTCAAGGAAAATACTACCACTGCCAAATCTAGATCATGAGTTAGATAATTCTTCTCATGAACCTTGAGCTGTCTGGAAACATAAGCTATGCCTTTACCATGTTACTTCAAAAGAAAACCAAGGCCAACTCTGGAGGCATCACGATAGATCATGAACCCGTCTGAACCTTCTGGAAGAGTCAGAATTAGGGTTGTAGTGAGTCGAGTCTACAACTTCTAAAATATCTTCTCACATGTATTAAACCACTGAAACTTCATCTTCTTTTGAGTTAGTCTGGTCAAAGGAGAGGCAATGGAGGAGAACCCTTCTATGAATCGTCTATAATAACTGGCTAGGCCCAAGAAACTCCTAATATTTAACGGAGAAGTGGGTTTGGTCTAGTACTTGACTACCGCTATCTTTTAAGGATCCACCTGAATACCCTCATTGGAGATGACATGACCATGAAATGCAACAGATTTCAGGAATAATTCAAACTTGCTAAATTTAACGAACAACTGGCAGCCCCTGAGCGTCTACAAAACTATTCTCAAATGGTCTGCATGCTCCTTCTCTATTCCGGAACTAGAATATCGTCTATAAAGACAACAAAAAACATGTCCAGGTACGGCTTGAATGCCTTGTTCATCAGATCCATAAAAGCTGCAGGAGTATTGGTTAGTCCAAAAGACATAACTACGAATTTGTAGTAACCATACAGAGTTTGAAGGCAATTTTTGAAATATCACATTCTCTGACCGTGAGCTAGTGGTGTCTTGATTTGAGATATGCCTTGGGAAAACAACTAGCTCCCTGAAGTTTATCAAACAAGTCATCAATCCTAGGTAGAGGATACTTGTTCTTGATCGTAACCTTGTTCAGCTTACGGTAGTTGATGCACATTCTGAGTGTACCATCTTTCTTTCACACAAATAGAACTGGGGGCACCCCATGAAGAGATGTTGGGTATGATGACGCCCTTATCTAGAAGGTTTTTAAACTATTCTTTGAACTCTTTAAGCTTAGTTGGAGCCATTCTTAAGGAGGAATTTAGATAGGCTGGGTATATGGGAGAAGGTCTATGTCGAAGTCTATTTCCCTCCCGAGAGGGACTCCGGGAAGATCTTTAGGAAATACATCGGGGAACTCATTTACAATTGGAACTGACTGAAGTGTTAGGGTCTTGGAATGAGAATCTTTGACCATAACCAAGTGATAAATACACCCCCTAGAGATCATTTTCCTAGCCTTAAGGTACGATATGAACTGACCCTTAGGCGCTAAAATACTACCCTTCAACTCGAGAATTGGTTCATTAGGAAACTAGAATCTAATGACCCTGGTAACTGAGGCATAGCAAGAATGTAACCAGTCCATCCCAAGAATGAGGTTGAAGTTGACCATATCTAAATCTACTAGATCAACTATGGCGAGTTTATGTAACATTGTCATCGAACAATCCTCTATACACCCGACTAGCTTTAATTGACTCACCAATCAGAGTAGAGACTGAAAACGGCTCTGAGAGAATTTCTAGGCTAATGTCAAACTGGACAGAAATTTAAGGAGTCATGAAAGAAAGTGTGGCTCCTGGATCTAGTAAAGCATACACATCTATTGGAAAGAGACATAACATACTAGTCACTACGTCATGTGATTTCTCCTGGTCCTGATGGGAGGATAAACATAGAAGCGGTTTTGACACTGACCGCCACCTGTACCTAAGGTAGTACCCTGTTAAGCCAAATGACTACGCGAAGTTGCTGAAGTAGTGGACTGGGCCTTCCCCCATCCTGTTGATGAGCAATCTCTCAACCTATGACCCAATTGGCCATAACCAAAACAACCTCCTTGCCAGACGACATTCACCAGGATAATTCTTGGCACACTTAGAGCATGCTGGAAAAGTTGGCTACTGAAAATATGACTCTAGGACTGTGAGCCTAATGCTCCACCTCTTTGATATTTATGAGGTCTAGAAGAAGGAGGACTGGCTGAAGAGGGTGTTGGAGGTCTCTACTGCTGCTGTGGGTGACTACTATAGCCCGACCTCTACTGAGAATACTCAAACTGGCTTGTTCATGCCCCTTTATCTCCCTCTCTATGTCTTTCAGATTGCCTCAATCAACTGTACATGGATAATGAGTCTGGAGATGTCCATTTCATTGATAAGCATGGCAGTCCTTCACTCCTTGACCACCAAGTCTAAGACTCCATTCACGAACTTGAGTATGCGATCCATCGACTTTCAAACCATTTTTGGAGAATACTTTGATAGTTGAGTGAACTTTAATGCGTACTCCTGCATTGTCATGTCATTCTGCCTCAAGTTCAAAAACATAGAGGCCTTATCTTCCCTTGACTCTTGGGGAAAGAATTTGTCCAAGAATGCAGTCACAAATATGTCCCAATCCACCGAACCTGCACCATTTCACCTTCCCTCCTTCCACTATTATGCCATATATGAGCCACTCCTTTTAACTGATAAGAAGCCAAATTTGCACTTTCTTTGGAAGTAACACCCATGATTTAGGTGATCTTCTGAACCTCCTCAATGAATTACTGCGGTTCCTCTCTACCTTAGACCTGTGAAATGCTGGGGGATTCATTCGAGTAAAATACTGGACTCTAGAAATAGCTGTAGACCAATTAGCATTGACTGGTGTGAAGACCTTCTGTTAACCTGGTTGGTCATCGCCTTAGCCAACATTTGGATAGCAGCCTTGAACTCTGGATGCGGCACCTGATCATCATGAGGGGCTGCTAGAGTTTGTGGGGTTGGCTGGTTAGCATTTCTATTCCTCCTTCAGTTTCCTCTGTTTGGAGGCATTGTTAACTAAAAAAGTTAGAGCACGAGTTAGGAGGACGTTATAGAGATTAAGCTCTACGCACAATAAGAATCATGAAGAAAGGGAATTTTCCTAAAAATGCCTCGTAGCCTCCCCCTCTTAATTGTGGTGCGCTTCACACCTATGAAAAGGACTCTACTTGATGTAGCTTTCATAATTCCTAGAAAAATCTAAACCTGATGCTCTGATACTAAGTTTGTCACAACCCTGTTTACACCCTGGACGCGACACAGTACTTAGGATCACAAGTTGCCCCAAGCAAACCCATGGAAAAGCATAATTCTATTCAGACTAATCTATTTTAAAATAATATTAAGTGAAAGAATAGATGAAATAATGGAACAATTGATTTGATGTACAAAGTAATCTGAGTAAGTGAATACATATGAAATTTGATACTAAAACACCAACTGACACAATAGTTGACTATATGTCTGAAAACCTCTAATAGAAAGATGAGTTGCTTGGAAAATACCTCAGCTAACTGTAATGTCTGAAGCAAAAACTGAATAAAAAAGTTTAAGATGAAAACTCCACCCCTTCGCAGATGAGGAATCACCACTATCAACTATTGGAAAGTCGCTGAGAGAAACTAGTTGTGGTGTTGAGGTGGGGTACCTGAGCCTATATCATAAAAATATACGGCACATAGAAATATGCGATCAGTACTTTGAATGTATTCAGTATGTGAGATATATTTAAATATAGATATACCAGTAACTCATAACTGAACTGAAGTAGAATGTAGCGACCCTATCTGAAAACGTAAATACAGTAAATAGTCCGACATCTACGGGAAAACTATAAGAACTGATAAACTGAGTTAGGGTCATAAGAATATCCTGAAACTTATAAGTTGGACTTTACTAAGGACTCTGAATATGTTGTACTATGGGAGAGACTCTAACTGACAAATAACTACATGAGCTAGACGTAGAGTTTGATATAAATACCCAATGAAAAAGAGCCCACCGTAGCTTGCCAGGGTATAGTGGTTGAGGTGTGTGATCACTTTTTGGGGCCATTCAGTCTAATAACCTACAGTTGCTCATCGTCTGAGAGCCTTGCTGTTCTAAACTCTGACCCGCTCGGTGCTAAGTACTACTCCCACTGAAAAAACCTACTTATATCTAGTTGTGCTGATAGCTCAAAACTAATGTTCTAAGATTAAATCAGAGCTACTTATCTAGAAGTGTTCAGAGAGTCTAAGGACTTGAAAGAATCTGTGTTCTAAGACTTTTCAGAGCTTTCTATCTGAAAGTGTCATGACAGCCTAAAGAATAAAGAACATGTTGATAAATTGATACAACTGAATATACTGAGTACTGACAATATTACTAAGATTGCGCATACAAAAAGCATTGACTTTCTATCTAGGCATCTGTGCTAAAATTCATAATTGAAGTGAAAATGTCATGATAATACATTATTTCTATCCGAATTCTAAATCATGCAAGTTTTATTCAAAAATCATGCTAAGGATCAGGGCTAGGAGAGCACACTTTGTGAATGAAACCAAAACATGAATTTCAGCTAGTAATAGTCACATAAGCTTAATGCATCATCAAGATTAAGGAATTCTTAAGCTGACCAAAAAATCCTAGCTTCTAATCTTCTACAGGGTTGGAAATTATAAAGTTATTTTGAAAACAATATGGGACACATGGGGGAAATAGAACCCTTGTTGAAGTCCCACATACTTGAAGAAAAATCGCAAAGAATCAGCTTGGAAATTCTGAGAAGAGATGGTTGATTTAGTTCCTGGCTTGAGAGAGAAGCTCTGGAGTTTACTTGTGTTAATCTGAAAATCTATGTGGGGAAATGAGATAGAAGAACCGTTTACCCATCCAAAGCCTTTGATATTATTTCCAAAATGACGTTGTTTATGAACTAAAATANTTTGATATTATTTCCAAAATGACGTTGTTTATGAACTAAAATAATGAAAAGTTACAAAAATGCCCCTAGAGAAAAGTTTGGAAAACTACCCGTAACGACTCAATGAGTCACATAATGAGTCGTTGGTAGTGACCACGACTCGTTGGGACCAGTAGTTTGTCCTAGGTCTGAAAAGTCCCCTTCTCAGAAATTCTCACAACGGATGACATGATGACTCATTGGTTGGTACAATGGGTCATTGTTTCTTCTCGTTGCCATTGGAGGAAATTCTAAATTTTTGATCTAAACTTAATACCTCCACCTAACAAGTCACCTAATATTTTGTTAGGTGACTGGATGATTTGTTATCTCGACTTGTCGTCACTACTTCAAATTCTGAATCATTTTTGGACTTGACTGACGGACAGGACCAACGAATCGTTAGACGGGACAACAGGTCATTGGTTCCATTTGTTTCCACAGGAAGGGTTTTCAATGCTTTTTGGACTTCCTCTAAATGCTCCCTATGATGATTCATCTTAACAAATAACGACTCGTCACTTGGCTTGTTGGTTGGGAGAAAAATTTTGATCACATTTTTAACTTGACAGAACGGGCAACACAATGACTAATCGCAACTAACGATGGCTCATTGTACCACTCGTTGAATCTGAGGAAGAAAAACTGCAGTGCCAACAATGACATAATGAATGGGTCGTTATTGCAAATGACTCATTGGTTGAGTCATTCTAAAACAAAAATTTTCTGATTTCTTTTTTGATATTTCATTCTAAGTTTGGAATTGGTCTAAGGAACTTTTGGGGTGTTACATGACCCATTAGTACTGACGTTGTTGGAAACATGTCTTTCTTCCTCCATACTTAACAAGACATAGAACGTGTCATGACCCGAATATAGACCTGATCGTAACACGGGACAAGGAGCCCCGAGGGAATCCAAGTCGACCCATAGCATGAACATACATCTAAGTGAATCAATAAAGCGGAGTGCTCAATGTAATAAGATAGCGGATACATAATCATAGCATAACGTGGAAAGCAATACGTACTTCTTACATGACAGCTGAACACTACACATAGTCTAAAAGCCTCTAACATATCTGATGACTTGATGGGATAACACCCCCAACAAACCCGACAAGTCTAGAAAATTGAACATAAAGAGATAATCGATATCAACTAGTCCTCGGAGAATGAGGACTCGCCAATGAGTTGGATTCTAACTCCAGGAATGAGCTAATAATGGTGATGGTTCTAAAGATCAGAGCCTATATCATGAAATGATACAACATAGAGTATGCGGTTAGTACTTGGAATGTACCAAGTATGCAAGGTAAGTAAAACAGACATTTAAAATACATAAAAGCTCATAAGAGATCATAAGAGTGGGACAACATGCTCAAAACATACGTACCATAATGCAACATAAGGCTCAAGGTTTTAAAACTTTTGTAATCCATTTATTATTTATAGTCATAAGAGAAACTTTATAAATAATAACTTGAGCCAAAATAGCATAAACGTAACAATGCATAAAAAACATATGAAACAATTTGGGGAACTCGTAATAACCGACACCATCATGGTAGAGACTTACATGATGCCCTAACTATCTCGCTCAAATGGGTAGAGCCATCCCAGGCTTTCAAGGCAAGGGACGTGTATTATGTGATATCATGAAAGTGGGGATCCATTAACGTATCAACATGAACCTACAGTGGCATGTAGTTTTGAGACACTAGCATAGTCCTTTGAACGTGGGGCTACTCGATGCTAGACACCGCTCCCAAAAATATGTACATTAGGCTCGTAGGTAAATCATAAACATAATTCATGAGATTCATGGCTACATAAACATTAACATCGTTGATCCCCATTTACACACATGCTTAGCCATGAATCAAGGGCCTATAAGTCAGCCAACATCATCAATTGATAAATCATGAAATCCATATCATAAATCATAAATCATACTTGAACATGTGGGCATTGTACAATACTTTGACATGCCTGAAAATACTAAATTCACTTGAAAACATGATACTAAATTCACTGTCGAAATCTAACCTAGAACTTTTAACGGGCCATCATACGAGTCGTTACCGGTGACCATGACTCGTGGTCACCACTTGTTATCTCCACTACCTCAACCCCAGATCTTTAGTTACCTGTTGACCACGACCCACCCAATGAATCGTGGTGTTTGACCACGACTCGTGGGTCTATCCGTTAGGTGCGCTGCCACTCTCACTTCCCTTTTCAATTTCCTTGGCCATGGCTGAGCTGACAAGTCGTGGGGCCTGAATATGACTCATGTTCATGCCCGTGGTGACCCCATCAACACGAGTCACCTCATGACTTGTGGTCTTCCCCATGAGTCACAGAACGACTCATTCTATGACCTGGTGCAAAATTTTCAGTTTTCTCCATTTCAACTCACGGGTCTGATCTTTGGGTTTTTGGGGTATTACAATATCTCCCCCTTGGGAACATTCCTCCTCGAATGCTAGAAAACATACAGAAATGCAGAGAAATTCAATCATCATACTCTATTACTGATCATTTAAGTTGAAAACTGATGGAATGACTAACCCCGATTCAAACAACATGGTTTAACTGAATTCATGAATCATAGACACATTCACATATATGAAAGAAACTGGGGCACATGCATAGAACATGAAAACTAATTATAAATTTTTAGGGAAAAACCGATACCTCAAGCTTGAACTAAGCCGGTAGAGAATAAATGTGGGTACATAGCCATCATGTCTGTTTCGGCTTCCCATGTAGCTCCTTCAACATGATGATTCCTCCATAAAACTTTGACTGAAGATACTTTCTTGTTCCTTAGCCTTCGAACCTGATGATTTAGTATTTCTATTAGAACATAACTAAGGCTTTCTTTCTCACCAACACTGTCCAGCGAAACAACTAGAGCTAGATCACCCAAACACTTCTTTAACAGCGATACATGGAAAATAGGATGCACAGAAGCTAATTCTGAGAGAAACTCCAATTCATATGACACCTTGCCAACCTGTTTCAAAATTTGTCCACTCCACTTGACCATTCATTTGCGGGTGAAATCTTGTGCTGAGCTTAACCTGAGTACCTAGTCCTTTTTGAAACAACCTCCAAAACTGAGAGGTAAACTTGGTACCTCTGTCTAATATGATGGAAAAGGGCACTCCATGCAAACGAACTAGCTCTCGAATGTATAGTTTGGCATAATCCTCTGCCGAATCCGTGGTTTTGACCGGTAGAAAATGAGCGACTTTGGTCAACCTATCTACAACAACCCAAATGGAGTCACATTGTCATTGAGTGTGAGGAAACCCTGTGATGAAGTCCATATTAATTTCTTCCCACTTACAAGTAGGAATAATGATATCTTAAAGCACCCCTCCCAGTCTCTGATGCTCGACCTTCACTTGCTGACAGTTTGGACACTTAGCCACAAATTCTGCAATGTCCTTCATGCCATTCCACCAATAGACTTCCCGTAAATCACGGTACATATTGGTGACACCCAGATGGATTGAATACCTTGATCCACGAGCCTCATTCAACATCCGATTCTTCAAATCACCAACATTTGAAACACATAAGCAACCTTGGTATCGAAGCACACCATCTCCCCCTTTGGAGAAGACCTCTACCTTCAGATTTGGAATGGCTTCCATTAACTTAACAAAAATGGGGTCCTGTCTTGCCTAGCTTTTACATTAGTGATCAAGGATGATTCTAATCCATTCTGAATGATAACCCCGCCATTAGTCGAATCAACTAACTGAACTCCCAACCTTGCAAATCGATTCACGTCTTTCACTAGCTCCTTATTTCCCTCTTCTACATGGGACACACTTTCCATGGAGAGTCTACTAAGTGCTTCTGCTACTATATTAGCCTTCCCTGGATGATAAAGGACACTTATGTCGTAATCCTTAAGTAGTTCCAACCACCTACTTTGTCGATCCTTCTAGGTAAACACATATTGTAAACTCTTATGGTCCGTAAACAGATCCACGTGGACCCCGTACAAATAATGTCACCATATCTTCAGGGTGAATACCACCGCGCTCAATTCAAGATCATGGGTCGGGTAATTCTTATCATAAACCTTCAACTGTTTGGAGGCATATGCTACAACTTTCCCGTTCTTCATTAATACACATCCAAGTCTGATCCTTGAAGCATCACAATACACCACGAACCCATCAGTACCATCTGGTAGGGTTAACACCAGTGTAGAGGTGAGTTGAACCTTCAACTCCCGAAAGCTCCTCTCACAAGCCTCCGACCATTGGAATTTCACCTTTTTTGGGTCAATTTGGTTAAGGGTGATGCAATAGATGAGAAACCTTCAACAAATCTCTGATAGTAGCCAGCTAAACGCAAAAAGCTCTAGATATCTGAAGGATTCACCGGTTTAGGCCAATTCTTCACCGCTTCTATTTTTTGAGAGTCCAACTTTATGCCCTCACTTAATACCACATGGACCAAAAAAGCCACTAAGTTCAACCAAAACTCGCACTTGATGAATCTAGCATATAGCTGGCTATCCCAGAAAGTCTGTAGCATCGCCCTCAAATGAGCGACATGCTCCTCCTCACTCTACGAGTTTATCAGGATGTCATCGATAAAAACAATCACGAACATATTCAGGTATGGCATGAACACCCTGTTCATCAAGTCCATAAAAGTTGCAGGAGTATTCATTTGTCCAAAAGACATAACTACAAACTCATAATGACCATACCGCATCATGAAGGCTATTTTTTGGATGTCGCTGTCCCGGACTCTGAGTTGATGGTACCCGGATTTGAGATCTATGTTCGAAAAGCACTTGGCGCACTGGAGCTGGTCAAACAAATCATCAATCTTGGGTAGAGGATATATTTTCTTGACGGTGACCTTGTTCAATTGCTGATAGTCAATGCACATCCGAAAGGAACCATCCTTCTTTTGAACCAATAGAACTGCTGCACCCCATGGGGACTTGCTTGGTCTGACGAAACTCTTATCCAAAAGATCCTTCAACAGCTCCTTTAGCTCTTTTAGCTCAGTTAGAGCCATTCTATAGGGGGAAATAGATATAGGCTTGTTAACGCTCAAATCACACTTCCAACTGAAGTATGAAGCGGACGTTATCAATAAAGAACCCAACTTAGAGGTTGAGATCAAACCCACAGGGAATATGGAAGATCTAGATTACAACCGGTAGATGAACTTGTATGGTAATTACTTAAAAATGGGGGGAATTCTAATAAAAATCAATGATAGAAATATACAGCATCAAAGATTATATTTGTGAATCAATAATTAAAGGAATAACTAGGGTTTATGTTCCCCATGGGTTCATAACAGCTTTGGGTATACACTTATGATCTTTACCAATATTTACTTACAGAACTGATAACTTAGGTTCATTCAAACGATCGACCAATCCCTATTGAATGAATATGCTAAATTACTCGACCAAGTCTCATGAGTTTTGCAAACTAAAAGTTATCACTAAGCTCCATATATAACTATCCTGCGATCACAACTCAAGTTAATACAATAATCAACAAGATCAAGGGTCTGTTGTAATTCTCTTTTCCTAATCTCCACCTCTTTGACCAAATAAAGTAAAGAATTCAAGCACTTCCTAACATTGCGCACCGCTAAGAATCATTAAAGATGAAGAGAATAAAATATAAGTAATTAGTATTGGTTTTAGACTCACTTTGTGCAACCCTAACTTGTTAATCCACCATGGTTCCCATAACCTTAGCTATGGAGGTTTTAGGCTCTCATAGATGCAAGGTTGTGAATTGTGTTCATTATTGAAGACATAAACCAATACTTACAAAGATGATTGAGAAAAACAATTCCTTCAATTAAACCATGAAATCTTGAATAATAAGTAGCAAGAACAAGATGAATTCAAGAAAAGGTTGATCACAAGGTTGAACCAACTCAATTCTCTCTTTCAATGATGTAAAATTGCTTACTACAATGTTTTCCTATAAAATCAAGTCTATTCGTCGTCCTCTATGAAAAATAAAACATAAAAAGTATTTATATAGACACAAGAATCCTTTTCCTAAACTAACAGGACTGCTTTCCATATCTCTAGCCGACCTCGTCATGTGTCCACCTACGACTCGTAGGGGCTTCTCACAGACCGTGGCATCAACTCGTGGCTTGAAGTGTTGGCTGAATTTTTGCTAAGTGTTGGGCCAAGGTACAATTCATACCTATTTCCTACGACTCGTACATTGAACCCGTGGCTTGATCCTGGTACTTTTGAACTTTTTCTGAACTTCACCAGTACCCGTATGGTACGACTCATACCTTCATCTCACGTATCGTAGGATGCTCTCGTACTAAGAATTAGCCTCTTGTGAAATTCTTATAGATTTCATCAAGACTGGCTTAGCACGACTCGTACCACCATGGTATGATCCGTGACAAACCTCATAGGATCAGTCTTCCAGGTTAAACTTTTTAGCTTCTCATAAAGGCCCTCAGTACGTCTCCTAGGTCCATCCTACGGATCGTACTGTGGACTGCACTTTTTTCCCTTTTTTGCCCACTTTTAGCTTCCTTTTGCAATTTATTATTCCAACACCCATTTATCCTGAAATCAAAGGAAAAGTGCCTCATATCCACATAAATACACCAAGTCCATGCTATTTTCTTAGTTTTGAGCGTCAATAGTGTTGTAAATCCACAGAACATCAAGGCTGCATGTCGGGAAGAAGGTCAATACCAAAATCAATTCCCTCTCGGGAGGGACACATGGTGAATCATCATGGAACACTTCTGGATACTCATATACCACTGGAACTGGCTAGATTGTCGGGGTGTTGGACTCAACATCCTTAACCCTAACTAGATAGTACACCAACCCTTAGAAATCATCTTCCTGACTTAGGATAGGAAATAAAATAACCTACAGGAACAACCAAACATCCGTTCCACTCTAAGATTGATTCACCCGAAAAGCAGAACTCCACCGCACGGGTCCTACAATTAACAGAAGCATAACATGCATACAACCAATCCATGCTAAGAATAATATCAAAGTCAGTCATGGATAACGCTACTAGGTCTGCGGAGGTGATTTTCTGAAGGACTGAGACCGAGCAGTTTCTATATACCCGCCGAGCTATAACTGAATCACCAACTGGAGTAGAGACTGAGAAAGGTTCTGATAGAATTTCGGGACTAACTCCAAAGCTGCTAGGAATATAAGGTGTCACAAAAGACAAGGTAGTCCCTGGATGTAACAAAGAATAAGAATCAAGGTGAAACACTGGTAACATACCAGTAACCACACCGGGATGTTTCCTGCTCCTATCGTGAGGCGAGGGCATAGAATCTATTCTGGCACTGTCCACCACCCCCACTAGTGGATGCCCCCTGCGGAGCTGAATGTGTTGGAGGTGATGCTGACCTGGTAGTTTGTGCATGGCCTCTATCATCATCCTTCCAAGCAAATAGACACGCTCGGCGCATGTGGCCGGATTTACCGCACCCATAATAGATATCTGAGCCGAGCAAGCACTCCCCAGCATGACTCTTGCCACACTTCTTGCAGGCTGGAAAGGTGCGCTCTACCTATATGCCCCTTTGGTCTCTCAAACCTAAGGCCCTGCTCCTCTGATCACCCTTGGGCCTGGATGGGACTGTTACACCCCGTAAAATTCCCAACACATAGATGGCCTATTCGCGTGTTGGTTAAGAGTATTTGAAAGCCATACATGCTAGAAAAAGGCCTGGGAAAAGATCGGATGAGAAACCGGTCGAACCATCGCGGAAGGAGCTGGGGCAGAGCCCCTCCGCGATGGCAGCGTGTCACGGAGGTGGGGCC
>JACEIK010002089.1:59208-73308 GCA_018107945.1 Datura stramonium | reverse complement strand
TTGACCCGGGTAGGGGTATATAGATTTTTTGCTTTCTTGGCGCCATCCGGCTTATGGGGGTTGGTATTGGCTCTTGCTTGCTATATGTATATGTATTTATTTTCTATATACTAGTTAATAGACAGCAGGCCGCCACGTCTACAGGTACGCTCCTGCCCTATCACAACACAGAAAGCCTAATTCAGTTCATATCAGTTCTTCAGATTCAGTTATCTCCTGCTATTCAGAATTGCTAGTTATGTTATTTGTATTCAATTGTATTCCGTTGCTTTGCATACTCAGTACCAGTGGTACGGACGCCCATTGGGGCGCTGCATTACTTGCCTGTAGGTACTCATAGACGAGGAGGCGATCCCTCGTGATTCCGGCCCCCGGCTATAGAGTCGTCGGCTCCTGTCATCCGAATTTGATTTTCATAGGTGTAGTTCATTTTATTTTGTTGTACAGTATGGGTAGGTCAGGACCCTGTCCCGATCATTTCTATCACTACTCATAGAGGCTTTGCAGATTGTATTTGTTCATCTCCCTGTGGTTAGTTGTGCCGATTCGTGTGGGGCCGTGCGCTGTTAAGTTGTTTAGCATTCTTGATTATGTTGGCCGTGTGGGGTCATATTATGATAGTAGTGGTGACCTTGCCGGTCACGTAGTTGTCGAGTATTCTCTACGTTACGTTTGAGATGACTAGACAACATGGTGGCCTTCAGCCGGCCGCACATAGTTCCTTGTTATGAGTATGTTTGCAGTTGCATTTGTTACTGCACAGGTGGCTATAGGCCCTGTCGGCCCGGAAGTGTATTTAGCCGTTATATGGCCCGTTGTTTCCAAAAATATGAGATAAAGCTAGCCGGGCACCAGCTAGCCAGGCACCAGATGTGCTTAGGCTCACCAGTTAGCAGTCCAGGTCCTACTAGGGCACCAGGTGCTAGTCATACCCCCCAAGGCGGGGCGTGACAGGGACACTAGCTGATGATGGTGCTGGAGCTAGTGACCTCTGCTGAATCTGAGGGTGGTGACCACTGCCAAATCTCTGCTGAGTGAACCCATAGCTATTAGTCCGGGCCATTTTGGCCTCTCTCTCTCTCTCATATATGCCGCCTCCATCTGCTGGGTGTACAAGACTATACAATGGAAATACATATCCTAGTGAAGCATAATTGTCCTGCAATCTTTGTCCAAATAGTTCGCTACCCCATGAACAAACCTGCTAATTCACGCCCTGTAAACAACCACTAACTCTAGGGCGTATTTTGATAAGCGAGTGAACTCAAGGGCATACTCCTGTAACATCATTTTCCTCTACTTAAGATTCATGAACTCAGACGCCTTCAACTCCCTCATCTCATGAGAGAAGAACCAATCTAAGAACGCAACATGGAATTCCTCCCAAGTGACAGGGCCTGCTCTAGCGGCCCTACTATCTAGCCACTATCGAAACCAGATGTGTGCGACCCCTTTCAACTAATATGAGGCCGACTCAGCACACTCAACTCCATTCACCCCCATGACCTGGGTGATCTTCAAAATCCCATCAACAAACTCATACGGGTCCTCATCAACTTTTGACCCAAGGAACTCTGGCGAGTTCATTCTCAAGAAATCTTTGACTCGAGCTGCTGCTGCATTTTCGTTTAGGGGAATATGTGCCACTACCTACTTGTTGACCTGAGCAGTCAAGGTCTATGCTAGCATCTGAATAGCTGCCCGGAATTCAGCATGGGCAACCGGCTCCGGTGCATAGTGCTCCTGGACTGGTAGGGCTTGTTGGTTCCCATCTCCGTTTCCATCCTCGTGGCCGTTTCCAGTCCTATTCCTTCTGTCGTTAAATCTGTAGGGAGCCATGATTCTTCAATCATAAATATCCCAAGTTAGAAGGATAGAGGAACATTTCATCGCACGACATAGATCATGAAAGAACAGAACATTTTCTAAACATCTCATAGCCTCTTCATCATAAGTGTGGCGCGCTTCACACCCATGAAAAAAACTCTACTCAACGCAGCTTTCAAACACCCTAGGACACTTTATATCTGGCTCTGATACCATGTTTTTCATGACCCAAACGTAGACCCGGATCATAACACGAAACAAGAAGCCCCGAGGGACTCAAAGTCGAGCCATGGCATTAACATACGTCTAACTAAATCAATAAAGTGAAATGCTCAACATAATAACATAGAGGAATCATAATCATAGCATAACATGGAAAGCGATATGCACTTTATACATGACAACTGAATACTACACATAGTCTGAAAGCCTTTAACATATCTGATAGGTTGATGGAACAACACCCCCAACTAACCCGACAAGTATACAAAATCAAACATAAAGATATAAATGATATTAAATGGTCCTTGGAGAATGAGGACTCACCAAATGAACTAGATGCTAACCCCAGGAACGAGCTAATGATGGTGTTGGGTCTGGAGATCGGAGCCTGTATCATGAAATGATGCAACATAAAGTATGCGGTCAATACTTGAAATATACCGAGTAAACAGACATCTAAAATACATAAAAGCTCAAAAGAGATCATAAGAGTGGGACAACATGCTCATAACATACATATCATAATGCAACATAAGGCTCAAGGTTTTTAAAAGTGTTCATCATAGCCATAAGAGCAACTTTATAAATAATAACTTAAGCCAAAATAGCATAAACGTAACAATGCATAAAAAACATGCGGAACAATGGGAGAACTCATCATAACCGACACCATCATGGTAGAGCCTTACATGATGCCCCAACTATCTCGCTCAATTGGGCAGAGTCATCCCAGGCTTATCAGGCAAGGGATGTGCATTATGTAATATCATAAAAGAGAAGATTCATTAACATTGTAATGTATCAACATGAACCTACGGTGGCACGCATTTATGAGACACTGATATAGTCCTTTGAACACTGAGGTACTCGGTGCTAGACACTGCTCCCAAATACATGCACATTAGGCTCGTACGTAAATCATAAACATCATTCATGAGATTCATGGCTACATAAACATTAACATCATTGATCCCCATTTACATACATTCTTAGCCATGAATCCAGGGTCCGTAAGTTGGCTAATATCATCAATCGATAAATCATGAGATCCATATCAGAACTCATAAATCATAATTTAACATGTGGGCATTGCCCAATACTTTGACATGCTTGAAAATATGATTATGAACATAGGTAACTTGAAAACATTCTTTTCATCATTAATACTTCATCATACATGAACATTCATCATAAATCTTAAATTTCATAAACTTCTCATAAATGGGCATTCTGAATTTATAAATCTGGAAATATGATTTTAATGAAAACAACGTAAAACTTTCCCATAAATCATAATTCAATAGTTGAAATACATTCAAAATCATACCCATGTAGAGAATTAGGAATTTCATGCATTGGGTTAAAACCCCAAAGAATTAACATAGGAAATTTCATGATTTTGAGAGGGATTAGGCATGGGTGTGAATGGATTCACCAATTCATAAACCTACATACCTGATTAAAGCTAATTCTTACACTTCCTTATTTCCCAAGAGGAATTTGAGATTAATTTGAAGGTCTTAAACTTGATCTCCTCTATAATTTCTCTAACTTGCATGAATGGGTTTAGAATAGGCTAGAACGCCTTAACCTATCTTAATACACCCCAAAAATGGCTTAAAATGATGTAGTATAGGACCTTAGAGCATAGGAATGACAAGAATACCCTTAATAACTTTGCAGAAAATAACTGCTCGTCAGTCCCCACTAGGGACCTAACGATTCGTTGCTACCAACCATGGGTCATTACATTGGTCATGGGAACATTGTTGAAATCTCACTCGGAACTCATAACGGGCCATCATACGAGTCGTTAGCGGTGACCATGAATCGTGGTCACTACTAGTTATCTCCACTGCCTCGACCCCAAATCATTAGTTACCTGCTGACCACGACCCACCAAACAAATCATTGTGTTTGACCATGACTCGTGGTGTCTATCTATTAGGTGCACTGCCACTCACACTTCCCTTTTTAATTTCCTTGGCCATGACTAACCTGACGGGTCGTGGGGCCTAATCAGGACTTATGGTCATGACCGTGGTGACCCCATCAACAATTATTTCAACTCAAGTCCAGTACCTCACCACGAGTCACCTCATGACTCATGGTCTTCCCCACGGGTCACATAATGACTCATTTCAACTCGCGAGTCTGATCTTTGGGCTTTTGGGGTATTACAGAATGAATTATTGAATGAAGTAATGAGTCTTCATACTTCCTATTTTGACAAAGTCCAAAAACTTGTCAAAATCCGTCCCTAAACCAACAAGCCATTTGACTAGTCATTGGAGGATGTAATGACTTATCCTAATGAGCCGTTGAGTAAGGTTTAGAAATTGTTAGAAATTTGTTTTAGTAACAACAACTGGATTTGACAACCATTCATGTCATTTAATAATTCATCCTTTCCAACCATTGGTTGAAGTCCAGAAACCTGGTTAAGGGTTCCCCTCATACAACAAGTCATGAAACCACCCATCGCATTTAGCAACGAGTCGTTATGAGGAGTCGTGAGATAGAGAATCAGAGAAAGTGCAAGATTGGTTCACTGACCATGAGTCGTGGAATGAATAGTGGTATCCAAGGATGAGTGGTGATGAGTGTACGTAGGTTTGAGTTTATTAAGGTGAAAAGTTAAGACCACATGTAGTGAATCACCACGAGTCTTGGTGAAAACCAACGACTTGTGGTGTGAGTCATGACGACTGTCAGGCAGTTCCCAAATCATTTTTTTAAGGGCATTATAGTAATTTACTATGCTTCTAAGTTCTAAAGCATGTCATATTGGGATCTATTGGAGGACAATTTAGGTTACTCAACCTCTATTCTTATTTTTTCCTAATCTCTCATAACTTCACAGTCAAAGCTCAGAAAGGCATTTCACGGCAAGAACTAGTACTTCAACATTCTTTAGGAATTCTTCTACTGGTATGTGGGGATTTCGAAACAGTATTCCTTCGACCCTTGTGCCCCAAATTTAGTGAACCCTAGTTTTCAAGCTTTTTAGAAATCATGGCCTAAGGATTTCTTCTAGTTGTGAAAATTCTCTATCTCCTTAATCTTTTAGAATTTTCGTGACTAGTACCATGCTGTAATTGGGATGCTAATATCAACTTGTAAAATGTCTATTCATATTCTTCATTCTTGCATGATATTGAGATTTTATTTCATGAACTAGCAATGTTTCGAAAATACTATGATCTTTCAGAGAGTATAAAAGATTTTGTCATGATTTATGTAACCATTCCTTACAGTACTATTTGCATAGTCCACATACTTAGTAATATTAGTAATGTCAGCTGTCACACACCACCCTTTGAGGCATGACTGGAACCTAGTGGTACACTGGGACCTGGGCGGACGTAGCTGGCCGTAGGCACCTCTAGTGCTTGCCAGCAACTCAAAACCAAGAAAACAATGAGCTGTATTTCGGCTGTAAACACAGCCTCAGGCCGACAAGGCCACATAGCAACTTCTAAAAGAAAGAAGCCAACCTAACAAATAGGAAAATCAAGGGATCCTATGCGGGCCGACAAGACCACCATACTGTCTAGTTATAGAAGAAGAAAATAAGCAGTAATATTCATATCATACTCGACAAGGATACTAACTAACTAGCTAAACTAGGCCCAACACGACCAACAACAACCCACAACGGAAAAATGGTAGTCCACAAGCTTCTAAGAGTAGAATAGTGGTCGGGGCCCTCCAAGAGCTGTACAACAAAAGAAAAAACCTTTCTAACTATCAAACCTGGAAGAAAGGAGCTGATTGAACTGCTAACTCTGGTTGACAGCTAAGAAGGTCCTGAACCACGTCTATTCGCACCTGCAGGAAAGTATGCAGTGCTTCAAGGATAGGCATCAACACAAGGTTATGTTGGCTAAAATGTTGAAAGTGATTTGAACTTTGCTTAACACATATATATAGGTGGAGGTTCGGTGGTCTAGGGGTGCGGCGTGGCTCCCAGTGCGCCTGGCCTCCAGCCCCGGCCTCTTAGTCACTCAATTCCATGTTCGTATATTCATCCCCCTATCCCTTTCTAGCATGCGTCGTACTCCAAAACTCTCAACATACATACGCACGCGCCCAATAATGATAGAAACTTACGGGGTGTAACATTAGTAGTACCATCATTTTAGTATTTTCAGTCACTAGGTCTTTTAGGATCCTAGAACTCTTTAAGATAAGTAGTTCTGATTTAGCTTTAATAAACTAGTTCAAGCTAATTAGTTCGGTTAGTTATACTTAGGTGTTCAGTTGGGAGTAGTTCTTAGCACCGAATAGATCGGGGTTCCAACGCACCCAGGTCCCCTAAACTATGAGCCATCGTAGTTCTTTAGCTCGAATGGGCATCAATTAGTGATCACACAACAATTCCTTTTTACCGTGGCAAGGTATATTGGGTCCTATCGATAGGGTATATACATCAAACTCCACATTTAGCTCACATGGTTATATATCAGTTAACAGGCTCTCCCATAGTATAGTCTAGTCTAAGATCTCATAATATGTAAATGACCATTTATACGTTTTTTTCTAGCTTGACAGTATTTTTATATTTCAAGTTCTTTTTGGCATTTGTATTTTTAGACAGGGTCATTTCATGTTACTTCCGCATTTTCACTTATAATGTCTTTATCAGTATGTTTATGTCTTAAATTGCATAGCTTCACATACTTAGACCACACAATGTACTGATGCATACTCTTATGTTATATCGTCTAATGATATAGGTTCGGGAACTCAGGCTCAGCAGTGTGGTTAGTCTCTCCTTCAGATTCAATGCCGCAGTATTCTATTGGTGAGTCCTTATATTTTGAGGACTAGAGCAGTTCTTCATAGCTTAGTAGTACTATTTCAGTATTCAGACTTTTAAGGTAGTTGGGGGCTTATTCCAACAACTGATCAATTAGTAGAGGCTTTTAGACAATGTGGTATCAGTTCCAGCTAATTGTTTTTAGTATTGTTTAAAACTCCAGTACTTATCAGATTTAATTGTTTCTCTAAAAATATTATTTTGAACTTCAGTAGCTTTCGCTCAGTTTGCTATTTAATCCTAGTATGCCAGTAATATGCTATTCCATGGGTTAGCTTGGGGTCGCTTGGGACTCTAAGTGTCGTGTCACGTCTAGGATGTAGACTCAGGTCATGCCAAACTTGATATCAAAGCCTTAGGTTTAGAGTGTCCTATGGCATCTGAAAACTGCGTCAGGTAGAGTCTTTTTCATGGGTGTGAAGTGTGCCACACTTATTAGAGAGGATGCAAGGCAGTTTAGGAAAATTCCCTTTTCTTCATGATTCTTATTGTGCATAGAATATGAAACTCTAAAATGCCCTTTTAACTCATGCTCTACCATTTTTAGTTGACAACACCTCCCAGAAGAGTAAACGGAAGGTAGACTAGAAACGCCAACCAGCAAGTCCTACTAGTTCCAGTAGCTCCTCGCATCTGCATAGGACTTTTGATGACTCTGAGCTATTTTCAGCCCTTTCCTTATATGTTGAACTTTCTACATAGCCTCATGAACTGAATTTGGCCCTATCAACATAGCTTCACCTACTTCAAAACAACTAATAGGTGACCTATACCTCCATCAACAAAGAGCCTCGAACGGGGCTATCTGAATACTGGAGTGGTAACTTTTGTTGTATGCAAACTCGATAAGAGGTAAATAATCATACCAACTACCTTTGAAGTCAATCACATATTCTCTCAAGATATCCTAAAGAGTATGAATGGTTCTCTCGGCCTGACAATCCAATTTCGGGTGGAAAGCTGTGCTAAGCTTGACCTGAGTACCAAGTCCCTTCTGAAATGAATTCCAAAGTTGAGAAGTGAACTCAGTACCTCTATCCGATATGATGGACAAGGGAACACCATGAAACTGAACTAACTCCCTAAATGAACTACTTTTGTCAACTAAATCAGTAGTCTTGACCGGTATGAAATAAACTGCTTTTGTCAACCAAATCAATAGTCTTGACCGGTAAGAAATAAACTGCTTTTGTCAACTTGTCCACAACCACAGAAATAGAATCATATTGTCAACGTGTACGAGGAAACCCTATAATGAATTCCATATTTATCTCTTCCCACTTCCAAGTGGGAATACTAATGTCTTGTAGCACACCTCTCTGGCCTTTGATGCTCCACTTTCACTTGTTGATAGTTCGGACACTTAGCCATAAACTCCGCTATGTCCTTCTTCATGCCATTCCACCAATAGACTTTCCGTAGGTCATGGTACATCTTGGTGGTGCCTGGATGTATAAAATATCAGGAACCATGAGCCTCATGCAACATCTATTCTCTCAAGTCATCAACACTCCGAACATATAAACGACCCTGGTAACGAAGTACACTGTAATCTCCTCCTTGGGAGAAGTCCTCTACCTTATGATTCTGAATCACTTCCTTCAACTTTACCAATATTGGATCCTCATCTTGTCTAGCCTTGACCTCAGTTACCAAAAAGGATTCTGAACCATTCTATGTTATGACACCACCATCCATCGAGTCAACAAGATGAACTCCTATTCGTGAAAGCCGGTGCATATCCTTCACCAATTCTTTCCTTGCATCTTCCACATGAGAGACACTCTCCATGGATAGCCTTCTAAGAGCATCCACCACTATATTGGCTTTGCCCGAATGATAAAGGACACTCATGTCATAGTCCTTGAGAAGATCTAACCACCTCTTTTATCGCAAATTCAAGTCCTTCTGAGTAAGCACATATTGAAGACTCTTATGGTGCGTAAACACATCCACATGGACCCCATACAAATAGTGCCTCCATATTTCCAAGGCAAACACCACTGCTGTCAATTCTAGGTCATGCGTCGGATAATTCTTCTCATGAGTCTTACGTTGTCTATTGGCATATGCAATGACTTTTCCATGATGCATCAACGCACAAGTAAGACAAACCCTAGAAGCATCACAATACACAACAAATCCATTTGTACATTCAGGTGGGTCAATACTAGGGCTTAAGTGAGTCGAGTCTTTAGCTCTTGAAAACTCTTATCACATGTATCCGACCACTGAAATTTGAATTTCTTCTAGGTTAGCTTAGTTAACGATGCTTCAATGGATGAAAATCCCTCACAAAACCTTTTGTAGTAGATAGTTAAACCCAAGAAACTCCTGATATCTGAAGAACAAACTGGTCTAGGCCAATTCTTCATAGAGTCTATCTTTTGGCAGTCCACTTGTACACCCTCACTTGACACTATATGGCCCAAAAATGCTAATAAGTCCAACCAAAACTAACACTTGCTGAATTTAGAAAACAACTGGTGATCCTTAAGAGTCTGTAGCACAATCCTCAGATGAGCAGTATGCTCCTCCTCGCTCCGAGAGTATATGAGAATGTCGTATATGAAGACAATCACAAACATGTACAAATATGGCTTGAACACCATATTCATCAAATCTATAAAAGCTGCAATAGAATTCGTTTGTCCAAAAGACATAACTACAAATCATAGTAACCATACCGAGTTTCGAAGGCTATTTTCTGGATGTCACTCTCCCTAACTATCTGTTGGTGATAACTGGACTTGAGGTATATCTTTGATAAGCACTTAGCACCCTAAAGTTGGTCCAATAAGTCATCAATTCTGGGAAGGGGATACTTATTCTTGATTGTAACCTTGTTCAACTGCTGGTAGTCAATGCACATATGAAGAGATCCATCCTTCTTCCCAACAAAGAGAATTGGTCCACCCCATGGGGATTTGCTAGGTCTGATGAATCCTTTATCAAGAAGATCCTCCAATTTCTCCTTCTACTTCTTTAGCTCAGCAAGAGCCATTCTGTAAGGAGGAATAGATATAGGTTGCATATAGGGAAGAAGGTCAATACCAAAGTCAATATTCTGCTCAGGAGGGACTCCTGGTAGATCATCTGGGCAACCCTCCAGATTGTCACACACTATAGGAACTAACTGGAGTGTCGAGGTATCAGACGTAGAACCCTTAACCCAAACTAGGTGATACACACAAACGTTGGAAATCATCTTCCTGGCCTTAACTTAGGAAATAAAGCTACCGACAAGCACAACTGAACTACCCTTCCACTCTAGGACTAGCTCACCGAAAAATCGAAACTTTACTACACCGATTCTATAATTTACTGAGGCATAACATGTATGTAGCCAATCCATGTTAGAGATAACATTAAAATTTGTCATGTCTAACTCTACTAGATCGTTTGAGGTGATTTTTTGAATATTTGTGATAGGGTAATTTCTATATACCCATCGAGCTATAACTGAGTCACCGAATGGAGTAGAGACTGAGTAGGGTTCTAATAGGATTTTGGGACTAACTCCAAAACTACTAGAAACATAGGGAGTCACAATGATAAGGTAGTCTCTTGATCTAACAATGCATAAACATCAAGATGAAATATTCGTAATACACCAGTGACCACATCTGGGGAGACCTCCTACTCCTAGCGAGATGAGAGGGCATAAAACCTGTTCTGACGCTGATGAGCACCTGCACTAGTGGATGCACCCTGCTAAGCTGAGCATGCTGCTAGAGCTGCTGAACTTAAAGTTGGGTCTCGACCTCTACCATGGCCCTGTATAGAGAAAGGCAGTCTCTGAGCATGATATTGGGCTTCCCGCACCTAAAACATGCCCCTGAACCTGCTAAGAACTTACTAGTGTGCCTTTCACTGCACTTGTCACAAACTGGAATTTTGGGCTCCAGCGACTGGTTCCCATGACCTTGCGTGATTGATGCCCATCCCCTCTAATAATTCCTAGACCTTGATGGTACACTAGTTGATGGAGGCGCTGGGGCTAATGACCTCTGGTGGGACTGTTTGCAATGTTCACCACCAGACATGTACTGGGAGAACTTGAAACTGTCTGTCCTGGCCTTCTTGGCCTCTCTCTCCCTCTTTCTCATCTATACCGCCTTTATCTGCAGGGAATACAAGACCAATCGGGAGAAACAGTGATCAGCCACCATCTCTGGCACCCACAATCCTTGACCAAGTAATCCGCCACCCATTCACAAATCTACTCACCCGAGCCCTCTGATTATCCGCCATCTCAGGCACATATTTGGACAATCAAGTCAACTCTAGAGCATACTCCTAGAGAGTCATATTATTCTATCTCAAATTCACAAACTCAGCTGCCTTAATTTCCCTTATTTCTCAGGAAAAGAATCAATCTAGGAATGCGGTGAGAAACTCATCCCAACCAACGGGACGTGCTCCGATTCCCAGGTTATCCTTTTACTTCCTGTACCAAATATGAGTGACTCCTTCTTATTGTTAAGATGCCAGGTCTACACACTCCTCGTCTATCACCCCCATAATCTCGGTGTTCTTCTGGATCTTCTCAATGAACTCATGTGGGTCCTCATCCACTCTCGACCCAAGAAACTTAGGGGAATTCAACATGAGGAAATCCCTAACCCTAGCCGCCGCTACATTCCTATTCTAGGGAACATGAGCCACTGCCTGCTGATTGACTTGAGTGGTCAACGCCTAAACCAATATCTGAATATCTACCCTAAACTCAGCATGGGCAACCTGCTCGGGCACATGATCCCTTGGGGCTAGTGGGGCTTGTTGGTGCCAATCTCCATTGCCATCCTCGTGGCCATTTCCATTTCCGTTGTCGTTCCTTCTTCCATTAACTGATTGGAGAGGCATGATTCTGCAAACGCATATAACACGAGTTAGAAGGATAGAGAGATACTTCATTGCACGACATAGATCATGAACAAAGAAAAATTTCCTAAAACATTTTGTAGCCTCTTCATCATATGTGTGGCACGCTTCACACCCATAAAAAAGACTCTACTTAACGCAACTTTTAGATACCTTAGGACACACTAAACCTTTGCTCTGATACAAAGTGTGTCACGACCTGAACATAGGTCCGGATCTAGACATGGAACCTAGAACCATAAATGGCCCTAAGTCAACTCATGACATGAACATGAAAACTAAAGCTCAATATACATAAAGTGGATAACTAAATTCTGAAGTAGAAGAAGTCTAAATGATAAAACATCTATTCGATGGAAATATCAAAACAATGAATTCGAAGATGAATATACAACTTTATATCTGCAAAGCCTCTATCATACTAACGAGCTGATGGGACAATACCCCCAACTAGCTCACTAGAAGTCTGAAACTAAAAATGACAACAACACAACTAACTAAAGGTCCTAGAAGCATGAGGACTCACCAAAAATGCTATCTGGCTAAATATAGAAACTGGCTAGTGGTGGGACTGAGTCTAAATGTCTGAACCTATATCATGAAACGACACAATATAGAGTATATGGTTAGTACTTGAAATATACTGAGTATGTAAGGTTAGTAAAACAGGATAAATAAGTATAAGTTAAAAACATGCATAATATAATCATGTCATTATAAGATTTTGAGAGTAAGTACTACATGCTAATATCTAAAAACATAAATAGACATAAGCTGAACCTCATAACTGAATCAAATGACCCAAAGCTGAAACTAATATTCATAAGTAAAACTGATAAACTAATCATTATGTCAAACCTAGTAAAAATCTAATATCATAATTGATGAACATGCATAACTAAAATCATGAGGAACAATAAGAGACTCTTCATATAACCGATACTATCACGATAGAGCTTATATGATCCCAACTATTACACTCAAGTGGGCAGAGTCGTCCAAAGCCTTCCTAGGGATAAGGGAGCTATCATGATATTAATATCAAGATGAACGCCCATTCGAGGCAAGGGAATATCAATAGGGAGGTCCCAAAGTAACAAAAAAATTCTATGTTGGCACGTAATTCTGAGACTCAGGGTTTTCCTGAACCCCTAGCCTACTCGGTGCTAGACACTGCTCTGAAAAATGTACAAATGCTCTCAATTATATTTCAATAAAGCTGATAATGTAATAACATGCATAGTCTGAAATCTAGATATAGAGAGCCTTGTCTCAAAATATACCACAAGCTGAAAGTGGGAGTATCGACTCCAAAACAATGTGATAAGCTAATATTATAAAGCTGAATCATGAAAACATACGTAATTCATGTCGTCTTGCCTAAGACTTTAACATACTTAAAGTATACGTGTTATTAAAATTTATATACTCATATAAGTCATATATATTCTTTCATGTTAGATATCTCATCATACTTGAAACATAGATCATAAACTTGACATTTTATGAAACTTTCATAATTGGGAAAAAATCTTCCAAAACTTGAAATCATAAATCTATAATCACTTTGCACACAAAAACTACTTATGAATATTAAAACATCATTTAAAACATGAAGGGGATTGACCCATGAATTAAACATAGAGAATTTCATAAATTGGGTTAAGATCCCACATAATCATACACTTGAATTCATGAACTTGAGATGATATTTGGGCATGAGAGTGAAGTAAAACTCTCATTCATGAACCTACATATCTGGGTAAGATGATTCTACACCATTCCTTGAAAGCCCAAGAGATTTATGGAAGAACTTGAAGAATTCTAGACTTGATCTCCTTTGGGATCCTCTAAACTTGCATGCATGGGGAGGGAATAGGTTAGAATAGGCTAAACCCTCATAAAATCCTCCTAACCGAGCTTAAAATGACGTATTTTAGTGAATAGGTATTACGAAAATTCCCTTACTTAAATCACATAAAAATTTACTCTACCAGTTGTCACGACTCACACCTCGAGTCGTCCCTCAAGACTATGACTCGTGGTTACCATCCGTTATCACCACTGATTTCCCTAACTTCTCTGAAGTTTTCCCTGGGTTAGACCACGACTTGTACCACCAATCTACGAGTTGTTAGGTCCACCTATGGTCAACACTTCCAAGATCCTTAGTTCCTCCTAACCGGTGCAGGTCATGACTTGTGGTTTCACCATATGAGTCGTACCCTGACTCGTTCCCTCCAAATTGATGCACAACATATCACTTACAACTATTGATAATGCTCAAACTACACCTCCTACTGAAGTATGAAGCAGACGTTGTCAATATAGAACCCAACAAAGAG
>JACEIK010002089.1:2560-14175 GCA_018107945.1 Datura stramonium | reverse complement strand
GTTACTACTCGTAAGATTTCTTTATGCTAAGGAAAAAAAGAAACAAAATGGTGCTTTATTTGTGTCTTAAGTTGATACAAAGTGGGTTATTTTATTTTTCTTAAGCATTTAATGCTCTAACAAAATAATTGGCGACTTACTAATAGATAAGGATCTATATATTGCTTAACATTCACGTGGAGATAGAGGTGTCTACGCCTGATCCATACTTATCCCATTGTATTTGAGTGGAATTTATATCACGTATATACCCGAGTATTCTGTATGTTCGTGATAAAATATTCAGAATTTTTTATTCCAAATTGGGATTAATGAGTAATTTATTTTTAAAAAAATTAGACTGAAAAATCTTAAATTTAATAAGTAATAAATTTCTTAATTCTTTATAAATTGAGAAATATGATCGTTCCATCTCATGCCATATATGGAATTTATTGTATGTAGACGTTACTACTCCTAAGAGTTCTTTATGCTAAGGTAAAAAAGAAACAAAATTATGCAATTGATTTGTGTTTTTCCTTAGTGTTACAAAGTGGGTGGTTTTATATTTGTTAAAGAATTTAATGCTCTAATAAATAAATGGTCACTTATTAATATTCCTTAACTTCCACACGGAGGTGGAGGTATCTACACCTCAGGCATACTTATCACATTATATTCGGGTAGGGCCTATATCATGTATGTATTCGAGTATTGCATAGGTTCGTAGTAAGAATGTGTTATAACTTTTTATCTCAAATTGGGATTGATGAGAGGTTGATTTTACTGAAAACTAGACTTAAAGATTTTATTTTGATAAGTATTAGACCTTAATTTTTTATAAATATAAGGTAAGTTCCAATACAATAGCCCAAACAAAAAATAAAGCAATAAATTACAGATCGATACCTGAGCCGAATTCAACACCTAACATCCACGGTCATCACTAACTCACAAATTCAATTCACAACTAACCAGAGCACGACTAATATGAGTAATGCAACAAGTATAGATACTAACAACAACATAACCAATTCACAACCCAGCCTTGTTGGAGAAATACCATACGATCTTATAGGTCTAACGACATGTACAATCCCAAGTGCACCAGAGAAGATATCACAAGCTTACACTTAAGAGTATGGTCATTAGTGCACCAAAGGAGACATCAAAAACCATACACTAGTTGCAACACAGATTGGAATTAATCGATTAGCCAACCAGAAGGTAGACCATTGCGGAGTAGACTTCATAGCACATTCTGATCATCTATAACCCCCCAAAAGTCCTTACCACCAAGACCTAGAAATGTAGCAGATTCTACAGAAAATTTGCATTTTTCTCTTAGAATGACTCGTGGTAAAAATTGTTGTTCCTTGGTATGAGTTGTAGGAGGGAGTCGTGGTGATCCAGCAGTGTTCCTAGACCTGTGATAATGACAAATGGAACAAGACATAGGTTGATGTAACGAGTCGTGGTACACTACTAGTTGTCAAATCTTGGACCTACGAGTCAAGGTATGACTAGTCATTTGGTGTGATGAGTTATAGGAAGGAGTCGTATTATCTATTGAGTGGATGGCTTGGGGAATATAACATATCATGGTACGACTCGTTGTAAGTAACAATGAGTTATTGTATGCAGTCATAGGATGTAAGTATGTGGGATGGAGACCCCTAACCAGGAGCCAGGGTACGACTTGTTGTAGGAAACAACGTGCTGTTGTAAGGCCTGTAGTTTCTCAAATATTGCCTAAAAATATAGTGGACTAACAATGAAAGGAAACCACAGGTCATTATTTGTGCGTACGACTCGTGGTATGACCTGTGGTGTCTGGAAGATAGTTTTTATTATGTGTTTCCAAGGGTATTTTTGTAAATTACTATTCTCCTAACTTCTTAATGACATCTTTTTGAGCCTTGTAATGAGTGTTTTAAGAGGGTTTAGACTAGCCTAAGTTATTACACTCCAATGCATGAATTGAATTGAAATTCTCTTCCAAGATCAAACTAGAATTGCTCCTCAATTTCTTCCTCGATTCTCTTGGGCTTCTAAGACTAGTTTGGAAATTAGTTTACCCAGGTATGTAGGGACAATAATGGGGGATTTCTTCCACCCTCATGCCAAAATTCCCCCTCAAATTTATTAATTTAAGTTTCTAATCAAGTGTATTGATTTTTAGGATTTTTACCCAATTCAATAAAATTATCAATGCTATATCTATGGGTCCAATCCCCTCATGTCCTAGTGATTGATTTACGACAAATGGGAAAATTTTATACTCAATTTATTTATTATTCACGTTTTAAAGCTATAAGAAATTATGCCCTATTATTCATGTTCTGTGAAAATTCAAGCTTATGATCTATGATTTAAAGCATGACAAGTTATCTTGTATGCATGAAGATTTATGAACTCTCAACTTATGATTCCATGATTTTGACTTATGAAGTATATTAAGTATGTATGATTTCCTGATTTAGGCAAGCCAATGCAAGTTAAGTATGCTTATTATGATTCTAGACAAGGCTAACAAGATCAGTTTATGTTATGTTTTGGAGTCAATACTCTCAGTATTCAGATTTAATCTATGTTTTGAGAATATGATTATATGAGCAATATGCATATTTTGGGTGTAGTGTCTAGCACCGTGTAGGCCAGGGGTTTCGAAGTCCCCGATCTCTGAACTACGCACCAACGTAGGATATATTCTTATTGGGACATCTTAAGAGAGTGCTTCCCCCACCCGAGGGCACACTGTGATATCACACCTTATTCTTCCTTTGTCCTGAAAAGGCTTAAGATGGCTCTCCTCTATCTGGACAAGTTGCAGGATCATCATACNTTCTGGATGAATTGGGTAGAGGAACAAGCACTTTTGATGGGTGATATCACACCTTATTCTTCCTTTGTCCTGAAAAGGCTTAAGATGGCTCTCCTCTATCTGGACAAGTTGCAGGATCATCATACGCTCATACACGGTGGTTGTCGGTTATGACGAGTCTTCCATTGTTCCTCATGTGTTTAGTTACTCATGTTCATGAATTATGATATCATGTTTTATAGCATGTTTGACCCAATGATCTGTTTATGAGCTTTTATTTATGATTTCATGCATGAAAATTCATATGAATTCTATTTTTAAATCTTAGGTTGTTATGTTCAGTTATGATAAACAGCTTATGATTATTATATCTCAGATATATGGCCTTTAGCATGCAGACCTTACTCTCATGATCTATTTTATTTATATGGATGATTTCAATGAACATTTTACTAAGCATGTTTTACCTACCTTACGTACTCAGAACATTCAAAGTATTGACCACATATTCTATGCTATATCGTCTCATGATAGAAGTTCAGGTGATCAAGCTCAGCCTCACCGATAGCTTGCTCCCTATCAGTCCAGTTCAACCCCTGTTTGGGTGAGTCCTCATATTCCAATGACATTCATTTAGTTATGTTGTTATGTTAGTTTAGTTTCACACTTAGAATTTGCTGGGGACTTGTCCAAGCATCTCATCAAATAGTAGAGACTTTTCAGAAATAGACTTAGTATGTCAGTGTAATACCCCGGAGGTGCCTAAGACTATACTCAGGATTGGAAATGAAAAGTAGCAAAAAATATGAGATTTTTTCTTAGAACAAGTCGTTGTACGGGTCGTTGGTGGGACTAACGACCCGTTGGAGGTTCTCGTGGTGAGAATATGTAGAGTAGGCTTGGATGTAACGGGTCTCAAGATGACCCTTTGGGGAAGTAATGGATCATGGTAAGGACCCATTAGTTGGGGTCTAGGTTGACAGAGCTGGATGGTACGGATCAAGGAACGACCAATGGTGAGTGACAATGGGTTGTTAATTCCACCCATTGGAAAGAGCAGGGATTTTCTCCCAGTTGTGGTAATGGAAGTATTCAATGATCCATTGGTAGATGGTACGAGTCGTGGTATGGTATGTGGTAACGTCAAAACTCAGAGATGAGCAGTGGCTCTGACGAGAGGAAACCACAACCTGTAGGATCTAGGTATGATCTGTTGGATTAGTCATGGTCACTGAAGTGCAGATTTTCTAGGTTTTTCTTTAAGGATATTTTCATCATTACAAAGCCCTAGGATCCTAAACTGTCATTTTTAAGCTCAGTTAGCAAAGTTTCAAGGGGGATAAACCTATTCTAAGAATCCCTACTCCATGCATGCAACATAGAGCCTTCCTTGAAGATCAAGTTTGAGGAATTTCATCAAATTCTCTCCAATTTTCTTTGGGATTTCAAGTGGGAGTGTGAAACCGATTTACATAGGTATGTGAGGCTATGAATGGGAGTTCCTTTCATTCCCATGTCCTAAATTCTTCTAAATTCTATGGATTGCAATCTAGACTTAAATTTCATGATTTTATGGGGTTTATTCTAATTCTAGTTAAATTCTCTATGATCTATCTATGGGTCAATTCTTTTCCTATATCAAAGTATGTTTTATGATCTTTGGGAAGATTTTATAATTATTTTAATTATTRATTTATAGTTTTGACTTCTAATTAAATTTGCCCAATCATGCAATCTTCATAAAAATTCAAGTTATGACCCTATTATGATTTTGATCTTATCAAACGTAATATTTATGATTTATGATTCATGTTATGATTTCTCTTCAAGTACTCATCATGGATTTATGAATATCTAGTAAATTTTTTTTACAAGTATGTATAGTTTTCGTGAATTATGGAATTATGACTCTTGGACGATTTAGGGGCCCTTATTCATGGATAATCATGTATTTAAAGTGGGATCTATCATGTTTTTATTTATTTGTCCATGAATTTCATGAATGATTTCGTGATTACATTATGAGCCCTCATGTGCATATTTTTGAGAGTAGTGTCTAGCACTGAGTGGACCCAACATTCAAAGAGAAACTCCATGATATTAGAACTATGTGCCAACATAGGTATATGTATATATTTTATTATTGGATCCCTGTGATATCACCACGCATGCTCGTCCCCTTGCTTGGCAAGTCGGGGACAGTCTTGACCACTTAGGCGAAATAGTGGGACATCATGTAAGGCTCTATCATGATGGTGTCGGTTAAGACAAGTCCACCCATTTTTCCTCATGATGTATGCATTATTATGTTTATGTTACTTTGGCTCAAGTCATGTTTAATGAATCTTTTCTCCTATGATTATTATTATGACTGATTTATGAATGTTTTGAAAACCTTGAGCCCTTATGTTTACATTATGATACTTACTTTATGATCACATTGTCCTACTCTTATGAACTCTTATGTATTTTAATAGTCTATTTTTAATTACCTTGCATACTCAGTACATTTCAAGTACTAACTGCATACTCTAGGTGTATCTTTTCATGATACAAGTCCGAGGGATTAGTCTCAGCTGCATCATTAGCCCCTGTTCCCTCTCAGACCTATCCAGTCGTTGTTGGTGAGTCCTCATCCTTCAAGGACATTCAACCATCTCTAGTTTGTTATGTTATTTCAATTTCAAACTTTGTCGAGCTAGTTGGGGATGCTGTCCCATCAACTCATCAGTATGTTAGCGGCTTTCCAAACATTATGTAGAAATCAACTTTTCGTTGTTTATTCAGTTTTAGCTTTATATATACGTATGTAGACTTCTGCTATTATTTATGATAGACTTCCGCTTTATTATGTTGAGTTTAGACGTTATGTTCATACCATGGGTTGACTTGGAGCCTCTTAGTGTTTCTTATCCCGTATACTGATTTAGGTTTATGTTCGGGTCATGACAAACTTGTTATCAGAGAATTAGGTTTTGAAGTGTTCTAGGGTGTCTAAAAGATTCATTAAGTAGAGTCATTTTTTTATAGGTGTGAAGTGTGCCACACTTATGACAAAGAGGCTACGAGACGTTTAGGAAATGCTCCCTTCTTTCATGATCCATCTTGTGCGATAAAATGTCTCTCTATCCTTCTAACTCATGCTATACGCATTTTCATAATCATGCCTCCTCGCCACGTCAACAGAAGAAGAAATGGGAATAGAAATGGCCATGAGAATGGCAATGGGGATAGGCATCATCATGCCCCACCAGCCCATGAGACATGTACCTGAGCAGGTGGCCCATGCGGATTTTAGGGATACCATTCAAATGCTAGCTCAGGACTTGACCGCCTAGGTTAATCAATAGGAAGTAGCGCATGTCCCTTATAATGGGAATGCGGCGGCGGCAAGAGTAAGAGATTTTCTGAGGATGAACCCTTCGGAGTTTCTTGTGTCAAAGGTTGACGAGGATCCACATGAGTTTATTGATGAATGTGGGGGTGACCAGAGAGGAGTATGCTGATCTAGCCTCGTATCAGTTGAAAGGGGTTGCACACATTTGGTTCAGACAATGGAAGGATAGCAGGATAACTAGAGCAGGGCCCATTGGTTGGGATAAGTTCCATATCGCATTTATAGATCGATTCATCCCTCATGAGATAAGGGAGATTTAAGCAGCGGAGTTTGTGATCTTGAAGCAGGGTAAAATGGCAGTCCAGGAGTATGCTTTGGAGTTCACTCGTTTTTCCAAGTATGCACCAGAGCTAGTGGCTGATTAGAGAGCTCGGGTGAGAAAGTTTGTAAATGGAGTGGCGAACTACCTAGACAAGGATTGTAGGATTTCCATGCTTCATCAGGATATTGATTTTCCTCGAATAGTTTTGTACACCCAGTAGATGGAGGAAGCGTATATGAAAGAGAGGGAGGCTAAGAGGGCCAGGACAGACAGTTATGGGTTCTCTCAACAGAGATCAGGAAGCGGGCATCGCTAGAAGTCTCATCACAGGTCATTAGCTCCAGCGCCATCATCGGCCAATGCATAGTCCAGACTGCGAGATGACCAGAGGAGTAAAGCCTCAGGTTCGAGGAGCCAAAGTAGCATATAGACAGAGCGTACTTTCCCAGCCTGCGGGAAGTATGGACAAGAATCATATAGGGGAGTGCTTGATTGGGTCAGATATCTATTTTAGGTGTGGTAGACCCTGTCATAGGCGTCGGGAGTGTTCGTTGGCTAGACGGGGTTACGGTAAAGGTCATACTCAGGTTACCAGCATAACAGCAACACTAGCACGCCCAACAAAGTAGGGTGCGTCCACCAGTGCAGGAGGTGGCCAGCGCTAGAACAAGTTTAATGCCCTTACATCTCGACAGGAGCAGGAGACTTCACCAAATATGGTTACTGGTATGTTACGAGTATTCCACCTTGATACATATGCATTGTTAGATCCAGGGGATACTTTATATTTTGTGACACTCAATGTTGCTAGTTGTTTTGGAGTCAATCCTGAGATTTTATTAGAACCCTTCTCAGTCTCTACTCCAATTAGTGATTCAGTTATAGCTCGACGGTTATATAGAAATTGCCCTATCACAGTCCTTTAGAAAGTCACCTCAGCAGATTTAGTAGAGCTAGACATGACCTATTTTGATGTCATTTTTTGTATGGATTGGCTACATGCTTGTTATGACTCAGTCAATTGTAGAACCTGTGAAGTAGAGTTCAGATTTCTCGGTGAGCCAGTCCTAGAGTGGAAGGGTTGTTCAGTTGTGCCTGTAGGCTGCTTCATTTCCTATCTTAAGGCCAAAAAGATGATCTCTAAAGGTTGCGTGTACCACCTAGTTAGGGTTAAGGATGCTACATCTGAAAACCTGACTATCCAGTCAGTTCCTGTAGTGTGCGAGTATCCAGAGGTGTTTCCAAATGATTTACCGGGAATCCCTCATGAGTGGGAGATTGATTTTTGTATTGACCTACTTTCGATATGCAGATCATATCTATTACTACTTATAGAATTGCTCCAGTTGAGCTAAAGGAGTTGAAGGAGCAGTTGAAGGACCTCTTAGACAAGGGTTTTGTCAGACCGAGCAAATCCCTATGGGGTGCACTGGTTCTCTTTAGATATGCATTGATTATCGGCAATTGAACAAAGTTATCATAAAGAACAGGTATCCTCTCCCCAGGATTGATGATTTGTTGGCCATCTTTAGGGTGCCAAGGGCTTTTCAAAGATAGACCTCAGATCTGGATACAATCAGCTTTGGGAGAGTGACATCCCTATGATAGCCTTCAGGACTCGGTATGGTACTATGAGTTTGTAGTTATGTCTTTTGGACTAACGAATGCTCTTGTAGATTTTATGTATTTTATGAATAGGCTGTTCAATCTATATTTGGATATGTTTGTGACTGTGTTCATAGATGAAATTCTAATATACTCTTAGAGCAAGGAGGAGCATGCTTCTTATTTGAGGGTGGTGCTACAAACTCTTAAGGATCGCCAGTTGTATGCTAAGTTCAGCAAATGTGAGTTTTGGTTGAACTTAGTGGCCTTTTTGGGTCATGTGGTGTCAAGTGAGGGTGTACAGGTAGACTCTCAAAAGATAGAAGCGGTGAAGAATTGGCCTAGACCGGGGAATCCTGCGGATATCAGGAGTTTCTTGGGTTTAGCTGGTTATTATTGGAAATCTGTTGAGGGGTTTTCATCCAATGCAACCCCATTGACTAAATTGACCCAAAAGAAAGTGAAGTTTCAATAATCAGGGGCTTCTGATAAGAGCTTGCAAGAGTTGAAGACTCGACTTACTTGTTCACCAGTGGTAACCCTACCTGAGGGTACCAAGGGGTTTGTGGTATGTTGTGACGCTCGGGGACTGGTCTTGGTTGTGTACTCATGCAGCTCATGATCTCGAATTGGAGGTGGTAGTATATGCCTTGATGATTTGGAGACACTATTTGTACAAGGTTCATGTGGATATGTTTACGAACCACAAAAGCCTACAGTACGTGTTCACCCAGAAGGATCTAAACTTATGACAGAGGAAGTGGTTGGAGCTTCTTAAAGACTATTATATGAGTGTACTTTATCATATGGGAAAGTCAAATGTGGTGGTAGATTCTCTTAGTAGACTTTCCATAGAGAGTGTATCTCATGTAGATGAGGAAAGGAAGGAGTTAGTAAAGGATGTGCACCGAGGAGTTCGTCTGGTTGACTTGACAGATGGTGGTGTCATTGTTCATAATGGATCAGCATCATCTTTGATGACCGATGTTAAGACTAGGCAAGATGAGGATCCTATTTTGGTTAAGTTGAAGGAAGCGGTACAAAATTAGAAGGTCTAGGTCTTCTCCCAAGGGGGAGATTGTGTGCTCCGATATTAGTGTTGTTTGTGTGTACCGGGTGCTTGTGAATTGAGGGACTGGATGTTGCACGAAGCTCATGGTTCCAGATACTCTATACATCCAGGTTGCCACCAAGATGTACCACGACCTACAAGAAGTCTATTTGTGGAGTGGCATGAAGAAGGACATATCGGAGTTTGTGGCTAAGTGTCCGTATAGTCAATAGGTAAAGGTTGACAATCAAAGACCTGGAGGTGTACTTCCATACATTAGTATCCCTACTTGGAAGTGGGAGGAGATCAATATGGACTTCATTACAGGGTTTCCTCGCACTCGTCGATAGTATGACTCTATTTGGGTGGTTGTAGACAGGTTTACTAAGGCAACTAATTTTCTACCAGTCAAAACTACCGATTCAGCGGAGGATTGTGCTAAGTTATACATTTGGGAGTTAGTTCGGTTGCATGGAGTGCCCTTGTCCATCATTTTAGATAGAGGTACTTAGTTTACCTCCTAGTTTTGGAGATCATTTCAAAAGGGACTCGGTACTCAAGTCAAGCTTAGCACTGCATTTCACCTGCAAATAGATGGTTAGGAAGAGCAGACTATACAAATCCTCGAGGATATGTTGAGAGCGTCCATTCCAACATTCAGATGGCTCCATTTGAGGATCTCTATGGGCGAAAATGTAGATGGCCTATTGGTTGGTTTGAAGTCGGTGAAGCTGCAATGATAGGACCGAATTCAGTCCATAAGACCATGGAGAAAGTTCAGCTTATAAGGGATGCGTTGAAAATAGCTCAGAGTCGCCAAAAGTCCTCTGCAGATATGAGGAGAAGAGAACTTGAGTTTGAAGTCGATGATTTGGTGTTTCTAAAGGCGTCTCTCATGAAGGGAGTTATGAGGTTCGAAAAGAAAGGGAAACTCAGTCCTTGTTATGTTGGTCCATACCGAATTGTGAGACATGTTGGCAAGGTGGCCTATGAGTTGGAGTTTCCATCAGAATTAGCTTTAGTTCATCTAGTTTTTCATGTATTGCTCTTAAGGAAGTGTTTGGGTGATCCATCTCTGGTGGAGAGTGTAGGTGTGAAAGATAACCTTAGTTATGAGGAGGTTCAGGTAGAAATACTTGATCATCAGGTTCGAAAGTTAAGAAATACAGAAGTAGACTTAGTTAAGGTTTTGTGGAGGAATCAGCATGTCGAGGGAGCCATGTGGGAAGCTGAAGTAGAAATGATGGCTAAATACCTGCATTTATTCCCTTCCTGTTCAGTTTTAGCTTGAGGTATCCGTTTCCTCCTTAGTAACCTATTCAGTTTCATGTTCACCTCATGTTCCCCAGCTTCTTTAATGTCAATGAATGTATGTACATGTGAATTATGAATTCCTTTCAGTCATGTATTCTAGTTCGAAGTTAGTTACTCCGTCAGTTTTCAGCTTAAATGTTTAGTATTTAGCATAGTAGTTGCATTTTTCCCAGCTTTTCAGTATGTTTACCCACATTCGAGGACGAATGTTCCCAAGGGAGAGATATTGTAATACCTCAAAGGTGCCTAAGACTAGACTCAATATTGAAAAGGAAAAGTAGCAGAAAATATGAGATTTCTTCTCAGAACGATTTGTTGTACGGGTCATTAGTAGGACTAACGACTCGTTGGAGGTGCTTGTGGTAAGAATCTACCGAGTAGGCTGGCAAGTAACGAGTCTCAAGATGACCCATTGATGGAAGTAATGGACCGTGGTAAGGACCCATTGGTTTGGGTCTAGGTTGGTAGAGATGGATAGTAGGGGTCAAGGCATGACCCATGGTGAGTGACAACGGGTCGTTACTTCCACCGGTAGGAAGGAGCAAGGATTTTCTCCCAGTCTTGATAACCGAACGATTCAATGATCCGTTGGTGGATTGCATGAGTTATGGTATGGTACGTGTGAACTTCATAACTGAAAGGTGAGTAGTGGTTCTGATGAGAGGGAACCACAACCATAGGATCGAGGTACGATCTGTTGGATCAATCATGGTCACTGCAATACAGATTTTCTAGGTTTTTCGTTAAGGGTATTTTGGTCATTCCTAAGCCCAAGGATGCTAAACTATGTCTTTTTAAGCTCAGTTAGCAGGGTTTTAAGGAGGATATACCTATTCTAAGAATCCCGACTCCATGCATGCAACATAGAGCCTTCCTTGAAGATCTAGTTTGAGGAATTTAATTAGATTCTCTCCAATTTCCTTTGGGATTTCAAGTGGGTGTATGAAATAAATTAACCCAGGTATGTGAGGCTATGAATGGGAGTTCCTTTCACTCCATGCCCTAAATTCTTCTAAATTCTACGGATTTCAATCTAGACTTAAATTTCATGATTTTATGGGATTTATTCTAAATCTTGTGAAATTCTCTATGATCTATCGATGGGTCAATTCTCTTCATGTATTAAAGTATGTTTCATGATCTTTGGGCAGATTATATAATTATTTTGATTATTAATTTATAG